>JAZEWU010000016.1:4495020-4516079 GCA_036362915.1 Geotria australis
AAATGGGCGGCGGGGCGGGGGAAAAAAAAGTCCCTGGTTTTGTGCTCCTCCAGAAAGCGGTGATGCCCCTCTGTGTGGGGTGCGGGCGGCGGTAAGCGCGGCTGCACGGCATGCGCGCAGCATCAGGCTACTCCGCGTCAGAGCAGGATCGCCAGGATCGCGCGGCTGCCACCCTCGGCTCCGCCGGCCCCACGAGCGTGGTCGGCCAAGGGGGAGGAAGTTCCAGTGCCGCCGCAGCCGCCGCCTCCGTTCCAGCCGCCACCTCATGCGCGGACGCCAAGCCCTGGCCTGTCCAGCGCTGGCTGCTTCGCTGCTTCGCCCGCAGAATGCTGTGCCGCTACCGCGGCGTAGGCGACCGTGCGGAGCCCAAGGCGGTGGTGCGCGGAGCCGAGCGTCACGTGGAAAAGTTGCCGACCCTCCTCGCGCTGTCCATGGAGGGCAGCTGGGAGCCCGTTCCCCGGTAACCGAGTTCGTCCTCTTCTGTTCGTGCGATTTTTTTTTTATTTGCTCGCGTGTAACGCAGGGACCGACTCGTGTAGCTGTCGAGTGTGCAGGTGCTGTGGCTTCACCGGAGATCACAAGCTGGAGGGTCCCAGATGTTGGGCTATTAAGAAGTGGGCCGGGTGCAATCGCACGCGTGGTATCACTTAATTATTTGCGCCAGGACCCGTGCCAACCTCGCTACGTCACTGGGAGGCGAATGTTTTGTGCGACGCTATTTGTTTGTTTCTCAACCGATTGGTTGCACTCAGTCTCGTGTTTAATGCCGAGCTGTGCAGGCGCAATCAGTGATGTTTCTTTCATGAGGGTAGGTGTTTCACTTGTTGGCTAAGCCACTCGCACGTCTGGATGGTTGTATGTAAAGATGCACTCTGTTGATTGAAGTTGCATCACATTTTCAGTTACAAATCCTTTATTTTTGTTTGACGTTTTCTGTCTCGTTTACTTTTTATGGCAATAATTTAGTTGTGCCATCATATTCATTTTCATAACGTTTCCTTTAATATTTTCGTCAGGAGGGGTTTGTTTACCCATACTTCACCCTTTGTGTGTCGGTGCGAGTTTATAACGGCGGTTTTGCTCCCAAGTCCGGGATGGCCATCACTCGTCACTGATGGCCATCGCAGTCAAACTTTGGTCGCCGGGTTCGCCAGCAAATACGTTGTCACTTCTGAGTTTCTATATAATGTGCGTCATTTGTAAGTATTCTATTAAGCTATGTCTTACAAGTCAGGAATCGATAGACTTATCGTGGCCTTAATCTTATTTTAAGCCAACCTGTTGGTCATTACCGATGACAAATTGCATCCCAAATATTGTCCCAAAACACGTGGTCAACTTGCCTCGTGCACATTGGCAGGTTTAGTTTTTACATACAGTTACAGCTGTGGGCATTGTACCATGTGTCTGGTGATTAGTAGCAAAACATGTCTTAATGCTTTTCTTTAACAAAAAAAATATTGGATTGTATTTTTCAACCCTTGTTCTTACTACCCAGCAGACACGGCGCAAGGCAGGGCTATACCCAGGATGGGACGCCAGTCCACCACAGGGCAGAGTTATGATATCGTGTTTAATAATATGCAATACTGCATTGTAATTTAATACAATACTCTTCTGCTTTTTTTAACCCTTATCCAAACAAGTACTGTCAAATTACAAACTATGAAGGCTATATTACATCCTAACTTTCACCACTCACCTTGAAGGGAGAGAAGCTGTTGAGAGTAGCCTGTGCCACCTTTATCACTTATGAATACGAAAACACTGCTTAAGCATGTAATGTCTCTTGATCATATTTAAAACTCCAGCTATTGAGCCTCGTCCAAACATGCCCTGTGTAAAACTATGGTTTACTTGTGATAAATAATTCAGTCTCTTCTGCACCGCGCGCTTGTCGATGGGAGCCGCTAAGGGGATGTCTGGCGCATCTCCTGGGGCCCCTCGCACGGCCAGCCTCCTGTATCGGACCTGCTTTCCGCGTGGAACACGCGAGAGAGGGGGTTGTGTGTGTTCGTGTGCGTACGTGCGGTGTGAGATCTTTTTGTGGGCAGATAAAAGGGGTGAGCACCTGTGCAACCACCTAAGGGGGCAGGGTATGGAGGAATTTGACAAGTTTGACGGCCAGAATACATTGCATCAAGACTAGGTGAAGCAAGTCCACGAAAATAATTTGACGCTGTGACTTCATTAACGGCGCAGTGCACGCTAGCACCACAGCGGCTTTACGTGCAGAATTGATTTGTTACGTAAGCCAGCGGTTGCGGTGTGTTTTTTTTCTTTTTCTTCAGATGTTCGAAAAACATGGCAGCGCAAAGCTGTATTGCATGTGCAAACAAAGCAGGCGTAACATTTCGTATGAGCAATATATATTCAGTTTGCGGTTTTGATAAAATAATAATAATAAACCCGTGCCATTGAGAAACAGGTCGGCAGGTAGCTCCCTCGTGGGCAATTTCATACAGTTTGCATTCGCTGCGACCACCACCGGGAACGGGTCACGCCACCCGCGCCACGATAATTCTCATCTCGTCGCCCCCTTCTGCGCGCATGTGCGCCTGGCTGACATTTGTCGGCAGGCGTCTTGTTCTCGCATGGCTTCCCTTTAGACGGCGAGAGTCGGTCTGGGTGGGACGCCCCGTCCCTCAGACGTCACGCCGCTTGAAATAAACACGGAAAGCTGCTGCTGTTGTGGCGGTGTGCGAGAGGAACCGTGGCGTTTTGTCGTCGTCCGTTTACGTACGTTTTTTTTGTATCGCACGTTGGCCGGTTATATCGTGAAATGTAACTGTGCGTTTGTTTTTATTTCGCGCGGTACTGTAGTGATATATTTTTAATGTAGGCTTTATGTAGATTGTAATATTAAATCCGGTCAGATAGAAAATAGCCGTTGTGCCTCTGTGCGTGCATGCGGCAGCTTGCTAATTGGCACCATGCATTTTCTAGATGGTGAATGATAATTGGGCTCTGGTCCAGTGTAATTTAAATGAAGGAATGGGAGCCCTCTGAGCTACAATAAATCTCTTGCAAATAATATCTGAAGATGGAAGAAATTATTCATTTTCCCTTTTTTGCAGATTTAATGATGGTACTGTGGGTAATTTTCCTGTTTGGAATTTACATGATTTCATTGGTTGCACTATCACAACCTTGGAAATTACTTGTGTTTTAATGTTCACTTTTATAGCAGATTCATGACTTTGTAATGGGCCGCAAAATTAGCAGGCTGTACACAGGCGTTGTCCACCCTATTGGAGACTGTGTTTAATAGTGAACGGTGCCATAGTTATGCATTGATCAAAGGGCTGCAGACACTATCTGGGTGACCACGATATTGCTTGTTATAGTCGACAAGGTACTACCAGCTGGAATATTAATAAAGCAATTTGTAGAAACAGTTTGCCAATCCAATAGGTCAAAATATTACTGCAATTCTAAAAGATTGATTGTGCTGTGAATTTATGCAGAAACTGTTAAACCAGGCAGCGGGTATGTTCCCTAATTTAGTGGTGATAGGTTGGTCTTCCCGATTGGCTGAAAATTGTCCGTTTTGTATTTATCCATTTAGTGCATGCACGTACTGAACATATCCTTCAAACTTCATGTTCGCCTAATCTAATGGCTTCATTCCACCTCAGACAATGAAACATGTTTGTACGTTGTGTAAAATTGATAATGCTATATGTAACTTGACGCGGTTATATAGCCTCCTAGTCCTCTGCTGAAATCACCCAGAAAGCACAAGTCAGATATAAAGCTTGGCAGGCTTTGAGCCTGCATAGTGATTAGAAGGACGACCTCAATGCATGCCAGGTTGTTATAGGCTAGGTTGTGAGCAGCAGACGGCAGTCCAGCCAATGACATTGTCCTATTGTGCAGTATTCTCCAACATCTGTACCCCCTCCCCCCTGCCTGCACAAAACCACACTGACCGGCCTGGTGAAATATGTTCAAGTCAACTTCCATGGGTCTTCATTGAAGCCGGGATTGACGAAAGGACTTCAGCTTTACATTTGGCTTTCAGACTTATTCAGCTATTGCGTTGTTTCTGTTTAAAACGGTCTGTTATCTGCAATGCATAAAATGCATTGTAAGAAAGTAGTTTAGTTAATAAGCTTCTGATTTACCGAATTACTCTAACACGCATTTTTACACTGTTTTGGAGGAGCATTTAATAGCCTATTACGAACCACATATGTTCTGTGGCAGAACGTATAGTTGTTTCACTGAATAGGTGTTGAGCCTAAGTCTGTTATTATGCAGCGTATGCTTATTTTTGCGTGCTTGGTAATATTGTAAGAATTTTGAACAATATTGACTATAGCCCAGTGGGTTTATGTATATTATTGAATTAAATGAAAGCCCTCCCTACTATAGCGTCAGCAGTGGGAATTGTGTGACCATATTTTACTACACAAGCTAGGAAGGGTCAGAGAAGAGAGTCCACGTTATTATCTGGTTACGGTATGGATGATCTCCTCGGCACTGAGTTTTTTTTTTTAGTTAGACCTCGGAACTGAACGTTAGGAGAGCCTGGTCTATCGTCCAGTGTGCTAACCACTGTGTCACTGCTTCTGTTATATTCATTCATTTATTGTCAGAAACCGCTTAGTCCTGTACAGGGTCACGGTGAATTTAATGATGTTACAATGTATAACGCACGTAAATTCCACGCCTGGCCATGGACGAGACACATACGGAGATGCGAAGAAACTGTGGCGAGGCAGGGGGGTTAATGCAAGCCACGCAGCCAGCTGGCACCAACGTTTTCCAGACACTGCGTCTGCAATATTATGTAATCGGCCAATTAATTAATCATGCAAACATTGATAAATACGTTGATACGTTAATACTGTCTCTGAATTGTGATGTATGCATGCGCGCTCCTTACGCAGATGGCTATTATCCGTATTGATGCGGTGAGCGTTGCTGTTAACAACAAACTTGGGCAGAATTCTGGAAGATCAAGCTCCGTATAATTTAGTTGATTGCTAACAAATTAAACATTTGCTTTCATGGAAGCCCATGCAGAGTGTGCAGCACATATCATTCCTCATTTTTTTTTTATTTGCCTCGAGATGTTCCTGGTGACTAATTCGTTACTTTCAAACTGCAACGATCTCTCAACCGTGGAGAGCGAGAGCTGGTTTATAGAACGGCAGCTGCAAGTAGATGCCATGTGCATCGGAACATGTACTTCCACAATGTTCTCTGTGCAGCCTCGGGCATGGATTCAGGCTGACCCAAGTACCAAACGGCGGCTGATGTCACGTCTGTGTCTTAATTACTGTTTTATCCTCCAACAATGAGTCACCGGGGTCGGCTGATGTGTGCTTCTACAGTACAATAACACCGTGCGGTGTGCAGTAATCTGTACTCCCCCCCCCCGCTTCTTCTGCATGCGTGGTTGTGGTTTTGTGAAACTGCGTTGGTTGCAAGCGAGAGTAATTCCCAGCGGTGGAGTTTGCGTGCAAGATAATTCCATTGGTACCATTGTGCTAGTTTTCAAGGCACAAGTTGTACATTTTTGGAACAACTAATCTTGATACAAGTCTGCTGTGCTTAACCAAGTGAACGCTTAAGAGACGAGGGTTAATCTCATTTTGCAAGAGTGGGCCTGGGGCATTAGGCTGCCAGTAGGGGGCAATGATTTGTTACAAACGGCCCCAATTAAGTACATTTGCAGTTAATGTCAATTTGGTAAGTTTGGTTGCTGACGCCAGCACACGATGACTTGGTCTAAGCGAGGTACGACGGGGGAGCCTTCGCGGCCACTAGAGCTGACTGCGCGGAGTGTTGCCGCGCGCCTTACACTCACGGTAATGACTCTGGCGGCTGCCTTATTGGGACCGTGAACCTCGGCAACACGTGGCGAAGGTGCCACCTCTGGGAAATGTCACCCGCCACCCACGATTTTTGGTGCTTTTCTACATATTGCGATATATATATACGGTTCGCCCAATATTCTCTAATTGACTTTGACACACTTGCATTCTGGCGTAAATGTGAAAACGTTGTGGATGACTGTAATGCGTTTTGTTAAAGTTGCCGTGCTTGCCTTATAAAAAGTGCTGCAATAACAAATGGCTTTGCCGAGCTGGTGGAAAGTCGTTTGGCCCTCCTCACAATTAATTTGGTATTTTGAAAGTTAATTACCCGCGCCACGATGGGTGCTAACTCGTTTCATTTCCATTGGCTCCCACATACATTTTTAATGCATGTGCAAGAGGATGGCTGTGGTCGCGCCTGTCTCTTTGAGCTTGTGTGTGTGTGGTTTTCTGTGTGTGTGTTAACAGAGCTGGCTACATTATCGCACTGGAGGGATAGGAAAGCATTCCTCGGCGGGTTGGGCGGCCCCATGGCCCCAGGGCGGGTAGTGCGTTTGGCATGTGAGTGAGCAGCAGTGTGTGTGTGTAACTTGCCGTTTCCGTCTTCCTGTTCGAAACGACAACACCGGTCGTGACGGGTGTCGCCTTTAATCCCAAAACCCGTGTGACGGCGGGGCCCCGGCGCCGCTACAGTGTGTGCGCTCGGTCACCTCCGACTCGCCGTTCGCCGCTGTCCTAACCTGGCCCCGACTCGTCCCTTCACGCACCTGTGGAGGAGAGCACCCGGCCACGCGCAATGGAGGTCATTAGACGGTTCACGAGTTGTCGTCTGCGTGACGTTCGGACGCGGGATCGGGCGAAACCCGAAGCCAGGTGAGGGACGAGAGACGCGTCGTGGTGGTGGTGGAAGTAGGGCGCGCACTCCTCCGTGCGGCGGTCCCAAAGCCTCCCTACTTTCAGGTATTTGTTGGTACTTTTTAAAGGAATGTTGGGCCTGGACACGGTGGCTTTCTCTTAAAACGGTACTTTCGCTTTTGAGTTTCGCTTCCCGAGTCTCCCTGGGTTCGCAACTTCGTTTGTGCTTGCGCGAATACTGTTTTGCTCAGTAAATGTAATTTCGGCTTTCTGTTTCTGAAACTTTATTGGGGTGCTTATATTTTAATTGAGTAAATGTGTTTTTAATTGTTTACTTGGCATAGCCTACTTACAGTGTGATATTAGGAACTCTCATCCATTGCCCGAAGCCGGTCTCGTGTTTTTACATATTATAAGACTTTGCTAATTTAGTCCAGTAGTATAGATGTGAAGTATCCTTATTGAAAATCAGGTAAAAACGCATTGATACCGGAAGTTTTTTTTCAAGGCAGAACAGGGTGTGTTCTACAGTGTGGTTCGTTTGTATTAGTTTTGGCCTGGTTGTAAGATGTCCTGTGTAATGTTACCAAACTTGTAATTTACAGCTTTATATTGCAGTTGAGGGATACTGCCACGATATGGTTAGTACACTGAGCCTACAATCGGGAGTTCGCCGATTTATTCAACCCTGCGACGATAGGCAAGTTTAATCACCCCTACAGCCAGCAGTAGAGATGGGTAATGCCACAGTTAATGGGCAGTTTGCGTGGAGTGGGCTAATGTGCACCTACTGTTTTCAAAAAGTCTGGCTAGCATGTTTGTTTGTCTCGCAGGAATCCCGTAAAGAGCTTGCAAGCTCACTGGGTTTTTTTCTGCCATAATAATAAACATCTATCTCTGGAAGAGTTGGCCAAAAATAATCTACAGGAGCCTGCTTGGAACTCCCTCTAGTACAGGCCCTTCCACCAGCAGGAGGCATGAGCAAGCAATTGCAGAAATGTGCCTTTTTTTTAGGTTTACAATATAGTTAACATTGCCTCCCTGCAGCGGTGTTGTTCTCTGCCGGGCTACGTACAGGAGAATCTTAAGGCTTGTACTACAGTGTTTGAGTTTTTTGAATTGGAAGTAAACAGCTGAAGGTGATGTCTGCTTTGAGACAGGTACAGGATGTCTGATCGTATTCTCAGGACATCCGCTTTTTCACGGGAGACCGGTCTCATCGTCACGTACGGCGTGTCACGGATCGCTGTCATCCCGCCGCCTGTCATCAGACCATCCGAGCAGTGCTTTTGGCGTGATTTTTTTTTTAAACAAAATTCCATTTAAAAGCTGCATCTTGCCGCAGCTTAAATCGGGAACATCTTTATTGAGCTACAGGAAGTCAGGGCTGACAGGCCCGGCCCCTTAGTATGTACAGTATTCCCATGGCACACAAGAACTGGTCGTAGACAAAAAAAAAAGTCTGGCACAAAAGCACACGCCGAATTATTTAGATACTGTACGGCGCAGTGGGTGTCTTGCGCTAGTGCTTGACACAAACGTACCGAAAGGGCCTGGCAATACATCTATTCATGGTGGCAATGTGAGTTTATTTTTGAAGACTTGGAGACATTCAACGATTTTACAGTAAGTGATGGCGCAGTCTTGCTGGATTTTAAATAAATGTAAGTATAGAATTCTTGAAAACATCCTCTGTTTAGAATTGTAAATATTTCCGGCCCTAGACTTTGCAGCGGAGGCTGTTTGCGGATTTCCTGTCAAGAGGGCCTCTTCCTGGAAAACATCAGCACCCCATCCCGTATGGTCCTGAGATTGCAGAATCCATCCTCTAGCGAGTCTAGCTCATTCATGCGAGCTCAACTCGTCGTTCCATCTCCGCAGTGGTCCCTCTCTTGTTCGGCTGCACATTCAGTCACCAGCCTCTTCGATCACCCGTTTGTGTTTGGTTCCTGCCAAAACTTATTCTTTAGACAACATAATTCTTAGTTGCGTTCTCTGGTCCATGTGTTCCCCTGTCTTGCTGTGCCATTCCCAGCACGCATCTCTTATGGTTTCTTTGTGACAACTTGTTTTTTGTTCATTGTCCATGCTGGTCCGTGTCACGGTATGCAATATGCACTGATTGGAAAAAGCATCTTCAGGTACAATGATATGTTTTCATTGTAAAACGTGGCTTTGCTAAAGCATGTAATCGTCACCTTGCTAACAGTATTTGAGACTATTGGTCACGGGTCCGCCTTCAGTATGTCACACACACTGCCTGGCGGTATTGTTCTGCCAATTATTTCTCTTTATTCGCCATACTTGTCATGCGCTTGTTTGTTCTCTCGTCTTTGGCCCTTTTTTGTCTGTTTCTTGAATTATTTCCTGTTGTCCATTCCCATCCCTTGTTATCATGACTGCTGACTGTGCGGCAATAAATCTCATGTCGTCGGTACTTTAAACGTTTATCTTTTAAAGCTTCGGTTTTACAATCCTGTTTCGGGAAGATGTTTTATGGTGTTGCTGTCAAGAGCATTGGCGAGAGCGTATCTCCTAGTCTGTCGGATTCCTTTTGTGACTTGTATCTTTTTTTTTTCACTTTAGGCAATCTCAGCATGACTCTTCGGTCATTAAAATAGTATTGATTTTTTTTTAGTAGAATTTTTTTTAAATTAAAGCTTTGATTTGATAGCTTATGTGACTGATTCATTTTCCCCAGAATAAAATTCCTTCTCAGTCTGCAAAGCTACGCGATATTCATTTGTCGTTTGTAATATCTTATTCTAGCCAGTAGTAGATTGCATGCTTTTCTAAAACCAGTTTTCTCTCATGAATGGCTGGTCTCTAAATTGACAGTTATTCGTTTCTCTATGGTCTTGTTGAATAGTTTACATACGTGCGATAAAATACGATTGACTGATTCTTCATAACGGTTTCGTCTCTCACGTTTGAAGAGGCGATTGGTTGATGTATCATTCCACAAGTGAGTTATTTCATTTGTGTAAACATTTAGTAACCAGATCTCTGCTAGTTTTGGTGTGACTTTTTTTTACTACTTTGACAAGATCCCCAGTTGTTCCATCCAGTCCTTGAACTGTTCGTGTTTTCACTGCAAAGAACAGTGCTTTAACGTTTTTTTAAAGGTGCTTATTTCTTAAATATCCTCTCTTTCATAGTAAAGCTCTGTTTACGAGTTTAGGTAATGTGAAAAGGTATGTAAGTGTTGTGCACCCGTCGATATATTGGAGACTCAAGCGAGCACACACGGCACTTACCTTCAAAGATGTTACCTAAGACATGATGACTTTGTTTCACAGGAGAGCTTTGTTTTCAGGGGTATATCAATCAATGTTTTGCTATAAAGAGCGACATACAATTCCTCCTAGATTTATGATTCAGTTCATATCCTGTTTGGATTCCATCTTGTTCTCAAAGGGAAAGGTCAGATTTGGCAAATTTAGATGCAGGAAATGTGTTAACGGCAAGTGGGTTTATTTTAGTCTGCATACAAATATTATGACACACGACTGATTTATCAGGCAGTGTTATTGTTTTAATATCGTAATTATAAGACACAGCACTTGGTCAATCCGCTGCTAGATCTGGTATTGTTGGTGCCGTGTCTCATTGATGTTTGGTCATAAGTCACCACGCGCTGGTCACTGAATTGGTGAACGTGGAAACTAGGCCCGGTATCACTCACCGCTGACGTCAGCCTTTGCTGGGACCTGAACTCTGGTTATTGGGTTGACGGTGCAGTGCCCTAACCAGCGTGCTATTGCTCCTTATAGTGTTGTATTGACCTTTAACATATGCAGTGCTGAATTCAAAATTCACTTTATATTTTTCATTAAGAGTGGTGTGTTTGTATCCTATGTTGATTTGGTGTTCTTTTTAGCATGGATATGGGACTTACATTGTGGGAATATAAAGGAGGTCTCGTAATCTGACAGTTTGGCAAGTCCCCCGACTTGTGGAAAATATAAAAGTATGCACAGTATCTCCTTGTTATTTCCTTTCCACAATGGAAACTCATTTCCTCTGACCTAAAATGTCATGCGATAGGTCAAGCACAGTGCAGCACTTCTATAGAATACATTTAAATATTTTACCGAGTTGGTAATTTTGGATGTTTTTGGCAAGGTGAACTTGCTAATGAAAAGCAATGTAGCGGTGTTCCTAAATTAGACAGTTTTTTCAATCAATACGTACTACATGCTATGACGTACGGGTCAGGAATGTGAACATTAATGAAGAAAAAGGAACAAAAGCTGAAAGTGCCCTTGTAGCACAGAGATGCATGGAGAGCAACATGTGATCAATCTGGAGGTAATCTGCCCTAGCAGATTTTTGCTAAAGGGAATTGAATAAATATTTGAAATATTAACACTTCCTTATGATATTATTGTTTCATTTTCTGTTTACTTATTTGCTGTGTGGTTTGCTTTTTATACAATTGGTGACCCAGGGTTTCTCTTGTTAATGAGGCTGTCTTGATTTCTAATTAGTTTTTGTGTTATATCGTGTAGGGTGTAATGTTTTTGTAAAACTATAACCTACCATCCGACAACCAATCTCGTTGACACGTGGGCAAATTCTGTATGCCAGTTTGTTTTGGGTTTTCAGCAAACTGGCGAAATGTTGAAAAGAAAGTTAAAACAAAAATTGATATTCCTAGGTTTTGGAACTCAAAAAGAATTGCCATACCTTCAAGACCTCGCCCAAAATAAACTGGCTTATAATAATCACAATATTGGTTGTGAGTGCCCACGTATAATATTAGAGGCTACCCCAGGTCTCTGTAGTTGTCACCTGGTGAAATTATATAAACTTGAAACTGGAAGGAATGTAACTAAACACTGTCAGCTGCCAAAAGCAAATAAGCGTGTGCGATTCACTGGCACAGTAGATGGCCGATTGTCAAGAACAATGGTTGAGCAGCGGCCAAGGGAAGCAACGTGCTGTAGAATATGTTGACCAAGGAGATGGACCGATGAAATCCACTGACATGCACACGGATTGTTACTTTGCAAGATCGTCATATGGCCACATATTTGGGGGAGGAAGGCCTTCACAAAGCATTGGTTGGTCATGGCTGATGGCAATGTTTTGTTTTCCGTAATTGCATGACCAGAAGCTTGAGAATAAATATGGTCTAACCAGTGCCACAAAGAGGGGGCCCAAGGTCTTTAAGAAATATTCGACATATTGGGGCGCCTTGCAGTTATCTGCTCGCAGTTTTACATTAGTAATTTTCTGCGTCTGCAAAATGCCTGTTTCTGCTTCATTGGCTGCACAGGCGTTAGAGCTGGCTGCAGCGGTACTCTGTTAGCCCATCGTGGAATCATTGTCCTGGATACTGGGGGCGTCTTGTTCGCTAGTAAATGCGTGTGTCTGCGTGAGCAATTGTGCTCGGGAGCCTCCTAAGTGTGTGTCTGAGCAATTGTGCATGTGATTCATTGTGTTTGTGGCCAGACATGTGGTTAGACTTGGCTAAACAAGCACGTTGGCCAGCTTACACTTGAAAGCGCGTGTTTATTAGTGGGGCGATTGTCGATTATTTGGCTTTCATTTGCAGCCGCCGTTATCTGCAGACCTCGTCGTGTTAATTATCCGCCGCCGTTGCCATGCAGCGTGATTTATTGTGAAGAGCTTTCATGTCCACTTCTTTGGTAGTAAATTTGCAGGATTGCGGACAATGGGGACAATTCGTTTTGGAGCGCTGTCCCTTAATGAGAAGTGCTCTCGTGCGGTTTTTAAGAGGGACAGCTAATTTTCCTAATAAAGATAAATGATCCATCAGACATCTGTTTCCGCACATGGAAGATTAAAATCACATTAATGGACTGTGGTGGCCTTATTTGCCCGGCTAGCCCACTGTTTACGGCGAATGCTACGTTTATAACGTCGCTATTGAACGGTTGCCTACACATAACGCATATTCGGCAGCACGATGCGAAATGCATGCGATTTATATGCGGCTGTGTATTTCATTAAACATCCGTGTATACGACACGGACAGGCAATTCGCATACCATGTGGGTGTTTGTAATGTACATGCACTGTAATATAAATATGATTAAAATATGGGGTGAGAGCAAAAAGCTTGCACAACCCCTTTTGTCAGTCTTCTGTTAGATGAGGGTCTGTCCATGCTTGTGTTCATCGTGGAGAGGGCTATTTGACCATACTTCACCTTGCCATTCAGTGCAGATGGGGTAGGAGGAGGGCCCATGACCAGTTTGGAAATCGCTCGCCACTGATGTTGGCTGTGGTGAGGAATCAAACGCGTGCAATGGGTTTGACAGCGCAGTGTGCTCACCACCGCTCTACCGTCGTTTCTATAAAGGGCAGTACGCAACAAGAACAGGTTATATAAACCACAGTATTAAAGGTTTCTTTAGCTTATGCACAGTAATTGTGAGGTGCTGTGGGGTATTGTTGGAACGCGATTAACATATTGGGGCGAGGTCCGTTCTTTAACACGCCTGTACATGTGAAACGATTTCCTCTGCCACGGTATTTTTTTTATTATACGTTATCATTAGCGCGTTTGCCACGCTACTCCTCGACGGGGGCCCTTCACACGCTGCCAGTCACGGGGTTTTTTTTTTCACCACACATCACCCACCTACTCTGCTCCGCATTGGTTGCGTGTTTTAAAGAGTGCGAGTGCCCGATACGCAAGGCTAACCCCACCCGCCCATGGTGTGCTGTCTTCGCTAGTTCAGCCTGGACCGACAGCCCATGCGTCAGGTCTTCAGATGCGTCCTGTCACGCTCGTTGGTTTAGCGGTCAGTCCTGTGCTTGTTGACATGCGGGGGGCCACTCGTTCTTAACCCTGTGTTTGTAGAAAAAGGTATTAAGTGGCAGATATGGTAATTTTGGTTCCTCTTCTGACACTCGTCTGCTCTGAATATGACTTTGGTATTGACACAGCTAATTAATTAAATATCCTCTCGCTAATTTGATAGACTCAACATCTCTTCAATGCGAGCCAAACAGTTTAAGTACGGCTGATACATTGCACACACACACGCGCGCTACGTGTTTGGATTGTGGTCGTGCCCGTACTTACCGTTGTAATACGGAGTCATAATTATGAGAAATGGTTGTCTCTGTTCAGCGATGCCAATGTTATGCGTGACCACGAATTCCATGCTCCGCGTTCATAACTTGAAATTGTCCTTTGTAATTTCCGAGTGCTCTGCTGATAGTGAGAACTAAATTTCTCCGTATTAATGAGTGCACGTCAGAGATGGGCCATGTATATGCAGCACTAATATAATTTGTCCAAATAATGCTCTATTTGCGAGCGCTTGTAAAGCTTCACTGCAGCGCTAATATCTGCAGATTTGTGTCCGCTGTGGGTTTTGCACGGATACCGTGGTATGGAGCAGCCTTCCTTTTACAGAACTGCTCCTTCTCCTGAGGGTTGCTTTTCAAACCTCTTTCGGGATAACAGTGTCGAGCGCTCCCTCGGTTTTTAAAAGCAACCATCGTGCATCAAAGCCATGAAAACCTGCTCCTTCTCTTGCCAACTGTAAACATTGAGCATGCGCTAAAATTCCACGTTTCAGGGGGTTAGCCCCAAGGAGACTCCACGCTCCATTCTTTTCCTGTGCGGTAGCATTTGTCTCCTTCTCTGCCGCCCTCCAGCCACACGCACCTGCTCGCCGCACAGATTCAAATTGCTGGACAAGCAAAATTGGATTTTCAGTAAAAAATATTCTGCCCTCGAACCTAAGGGAGATGTCGATGTCTTTCGTAAGCATCCATATTCTAATGTTTCTTGTTTATTTTCGTCCTCCTTATGTTATGAATATTATTTCTCAGGAATTCTTATAATTTCTATAATATGTTTTCATTATTTTTGAAACGTCTACTTGTCTTGTATGAAATATTGTCCCCCTGTGCACCACTTAGTTGATCGGCAGAGCGAATATGGTCAGATAAAATTGTGGGTAATGCCAGCTCTTCCAGGGTGTCCTGCCAGTTTGGAAGATTAGGGCTAATTCCCACTGCATATGGGGGAGCTCTGGAATTCTGTGGTGGGTGGAGGTTCTTCTGCCAGTAGTGTGGACCAGCAATCGCATGGCTGCACGATTTTACCTCCTCCACTGTTAAACCACAGCATAATGTCCCCAAGTATTACCACGCATTGTACTACACAACGTGGCACGTACATACAGTGTATGCAAATACCATTCGGTATGTGTGCCATGCATCTTAACAGGTTTCGTATCGGGACTGGTTTTGTTTTATTCGTCTTCGCAAAATGGTGCGCTGACTTGGCCTTGGGAGCCACGAGCATCATTACCTCATTTGTTTGACTTTGCCCTCGCGGGACGTCTAAAATGCCACTTATATAATAATACGAACGGGATGATTGATTCGTCTGCTGCGGCGGCTTAGCAGTGCGATCACGCGCTGGCTGAAAAATAAATGTCCGTCCAATAAAACGTGGTTGGCTTTTATCAGCTGGCTCGCCCACACACACACACGTGTGTGCACGCGAGCCGCGCTGTGTCGCTCGGAGGGCAACCCGATGCCATCCGTCTGCCTGTCGTTGCGTCCATCCATCAGCGAGTAATAGCCAATTGCACCACGGGCTGTGTGTCACTGGGGATGAAACCACTTGCGATCTGTGGGTGGGTGCGGGCCTTCGTGCGGTCGTCACATGCGTGGGCGTAGAGTGTGCGGTATTGATGCTCGGAAAGGAGCGTGCGCCTCATTTGTGCCTATTAGTTTTCACATCATTCATGAAACATTCATGACTGCCTTCGGGGTTGTAGGGGAAAAAGGGGTGGGTTTCTTTAGCCGTTGGGTCACGTAGGTTTGTGATTTGGTTTTTTTTGTCGTGTACACAAATGTAAACTGCCACAGTTTCAAATTTACATATATATTCTGTCCGAGTTTCCTTATCAGCACTGGCATGTCATTTGATGCTTTAAATGCACAACAAATACGTTTTTTGACTGAAAACAGCTTTGATTATGCGCGTTACGTTTGCAAATCTCCGTGACCTTAATGAGCAGCGACGAGCAAATACAGGGTGCATTTTAATGTCGGGCCCGAAAAGCAACTGGGAGCTCTCGGGCAAATGTGGCGATATCCAACAGTGCCCAGTAAATAATTCCACCAAGTGCCTATCTTTCATCTGTAATTCTGCCAACCCTTATCTTGATATCTCGCTGCTGCTATCATTTGTTGGTTGCCCTTGGAGATGGTAACTGAAGCAGATGGCTGACTGATTCCGTACAGCAGGCTTGCAATTGACACGAGCGGCTTAGTGTGCCTCAGCGCCCGACTATTTTGCGCTAGAATGCTTGGATTGCAATTTGTTGCTTGCCCAACAGAAATGCTTTGCAGAGTGTCGGAGGACGATTCGGGTGCTGCCAATGGATATTGTGGGCAGCGAGCTTTCCAAAACCATTTTGCCCGTGGCTTTATTGCTCGATCTCCACGTGCCCTCTCGTAATTCCAGCAGGGCATTAGCGATGCCTGCCATCTGCTGTCAAGTGGATGTTAAAGATCCTGTGTCATAATTTCTAGGACATAATGTTATGTTAAGCAGTTTATTTGGAATAGAAGCTCTTGAGAATTTCTCCAGAGCTGTTCTTTTGGGATAACCTTGCAGAAAATCTCATCGAGCTGTTTCTGTGTTCAGTCATGGACATATTAATAAGCGCTGTTCAATTCCCAGAAACATGTTCATTAATTTATAAACAATGGAATGCATACTAAACTACTCGGAGAAGTGTACAGGTGTAATATTGGCATTTCATTAAGACGGAGGACTAAATGGATTGGATAATCTGCAGATTATGGACAATTTTTGAGCTTGAGGCTATTACAGCCACTATCTTCGATGGGCCACCTTACATCCCTGTTACAATTAGAATTTCTGCTTTGCTACAATTGTAAAAGAATATAGGTGGTTTTAAGGGCTACATATGCTATTTCCTTTTATTATGCTATAAGCTTCGACTTATTCCCATCACACTGTTATACTTTAGCACTTCTTTATCTCTTATTAATGTATTGTAATTATTGGCCATTTCTGTCCTGTGTCTTACTGTTTACGTTGTAATTTTGGATAATGTTTTATCCTTGCTTTACATTTGGTTTTTTTACATTGTGATTTTTGCATATTGTTTCTATTGGTTAGTTGTACGTTGTATTGCAGGAATCCCGCCTCCAGAGCTTGCAAGCTCATTGGATATTTTCTCCTGTTATAATAAACATCTAGCTACGTCATAGCTAGAAGGGACTGACCGACGGTCAAGGCTAATAACAGTGGCAGCCAATAAATGGAATACGTCCGACAGGAGGAGCTCAAACGATGAAATCGGCTTGCGTGCAGACCCCACGTGGGTTACATCGGAGGATCGTGAGATGTGATGGCGGCTTTGGGGAAGCTTGCTTTCTTCAACTGTCGATTGGCCATGGCTGACGACTTCCTTTGCTTCCTCTAAGCTTTGACAAGATTCCTACGTGACGCGTGACGAAATTTGCGCGGACGTTTGCTCCGAACAGCTTGGCAGAGTGGAAATGACCTGCGTGCATGGCAGTTTGCAGAGCAAAGGCATTGTGTTTTAATTACCCATCACCCACCACTGCTCTGCATGACTGCTAAGTAAATTTGTGCATGACGATGCTTTTTTGGCACAAAGCAGCGCGAAACTTTATTTGGCGGGTGCGCTCGCCAGACGTGAGTTGCGACCTTGGTTTTTTTTCTTCCTCCTCCTGATACCTCAACCGTCGGACATATCTGCTCGTCTCTCGGCTGTTGGTAGTTTTGAAGTTGGACTCGGCCAAATTGACATTGGCCGCAGTCGCGGGAGAAAAAAAAACCAAACTTTTTTTTTTTAACTTCCCGATCCTGCGCCTGCATTTAAATGCAGCAGTGCTTACTCTGTTCCACTCGCCTGCACTCCATCCTTATCCTGTCAGTTATGCTTGCAGGACGGTTTACTGGAAGCTGCTGCCATTTCACGCCGCAGGTTTGGGGAGCCGTGACGGATGATCTAAGCGACGCCTCCAGAGGTCTGAAGCTTCCTGATTCTTCCCCTCCCCCCCACACTCTGAAATCCTTAATCCATCCGTTCACTATCCAGCCAGCTACTCGTCGAAGTGTGGGGTGGCTTGTTGAGCTTCTCCACAGTTGCCGATCCAGATTTGTCAGCAGGAATGTTGAGGACGTTTTTCAACACCGGCAGCGTGTGAGGTGCAAAGTTGTGCCGGTTGTTTTTGAGGGGTGGGAAACGTGGTGAATCTGCAGACGCCTGGTCTCTTTTGCTTTATTTTCTATACTGATGGCCAGTGCATGGCCTGCCTATCGCACTTATTTCCGAACAATATCAGTTTGTTCGGTTATCCTTTTTGTCAAAATCTAGCCTAATTCACGGTGGGTGTTACGTAGGCAGTCGCTCTCGTTTTAGTTTCTGCTGGGGTTGTTTACGCAGAACGTGTGCGTTGTCCTTCAGTCTCCATCATCGCTCCAACACCTTGCATTCACAGGACACGATCCAGTATTACCACTTCTCCATCACAGCCAATATCAAGTGCTCATTTTCCTAAAGGTTACTGTTGCCCTTTTTGAGTGCTAAGGCTGCCGTGATATAATTTTCTCTAGTACGACGCTATATTAAATGTCACTATAATTATCACCGTCTGTTTCCCCTTAAGCTTTGTAATTGTACTTGCACATTCTCATCATTCTTCTGTTCTTTGATGCACTTAAAATGCATTTAAACATTGGTTAAGTTATTCAACTGCAGTTCAATTGATGGGTAAACTTTTAATTGCTGTCGGGTAATACTTGGTGGTGCCTGCGAATTCTACCAAACACTTCGAGGCCAAGCTGAAAGACAACGATGTCCAGAGGCTGACCATCGTGCTTCGAAGAATCGCAAAGAAGAAGACTATTACTTTATACATAACCTTTTAGCAGCTATCAATTTAATAACTAACTTTAGCCATTAAAGTGGAATTTAATTATTGGTATTCAGAGGGTTTTTTTGTGCGACACTTTGTGAGGGTCGATGCTCATTACTAAAGCGAGCATCGATCCTCACGACGTTATGCACAATGGACAGTGCCATCGGTGAGCTCGTATCGTCAAATATGTCGTGGCCACCCTACTGGTGACCGATGAATGACGGATCGGTGGCGGTGTGCTGCGAGGGAATGACAACATCTACCTTCATCCAACAGTGGCTTGAACGTGGTGGCGGCGGCGGCTGATGCTGCTTCTTCTTTGCGATTCTTCGAAGCGCGATGGCTAAATTACAGTTTCCCATTTCTTTACACAGTTCTTGGCATTTTCATTGAACTCCGCAAGGTCTTTCGAGCTGCAGAGGTTGGGTAGTAGAGCGCAGACGAGGCAGTGTTCCATAGTATGGTCTGCATCTCCACATGAATATGTGCGCGTTATAAATGTAAAATTATTATTTTTATTCACAGGTGGTTGGGCCGGTCTTGTAGCCCCATCTGACTAAAGCATCTTTTGATCGTCCCGTTCTAGTTCTCAGGCGGTTGAGTGTCTTCCACTGAATCCATGGTGCTTCTGAGCCAGGAGGGCGGTCTTCAGCAGGGGGGGATTCCCATGCTGATGACGATTGACGATGGTACGATGATTTGTACCCTGGCAGGGCTTCGGCAAGCAGACACTCCCTGCCTGCCCGGCTCACACAAGCTATGGAGGTGGCGACCAGCAGCTCTGAGGAGAGCTTCCAGGCGCTGAACCACGCGGAGCAGATGGCGCGCCGCATGGAGGGCTACCTGCGGCACAAGCAGCTGTGCGACGTGGTGCTCCTCGCCGGAGACCGTCGAATCCCCGCTCACCGGTGCGGCCTCGGAGCGTTTGTGCGAGCGCGAGAGCGGTGGAGCCCGGTGGGACCGATGCCTGTCTGTGTCTCTCTCTCTCTCTCTCGTTCCTTGTGCAAAGATGACACAAGGTGTTGGAACACTTGGATGTTTGCGGTGTAGAGATGCGGTGCGGAAACGGAATCGAGTGTAGGCAAACGGCCGCCGTTGATGCGGGAATGCAGAAGAACCGATGGCATTAAATGCTGTGCAAAGTATCGAAACGTAACGTGAGCAGAGTAACATGCAGGACAACTAAACCGACGCTCGGCATTCTTTTTATGAACAATTGGAGCAATGTGTAAATGAGGATAAGTCTTTGTAAACTGAGTCGCTGCTATGGTTACCTGCGTCGTAATTTTCTAATACATTTCGTGGTTATATTTGCATGTATATTGCATTCATGTACAGCATTGTTCTTTGAAGTAATTGAGCACAGATAAATTTCCTTGTATTTTGTAATTCCATTTGATTGTAGGTGGCTTTCTGTCCTCTTTAAAGTTATTTCTTGTCACGCGCTGGTGGATTACGATTTATAAATAATGGCCTCTTAATGCTTCAATTCCCAATACATTATGGCCTAAATGCTTGAACAATAACAAATATCAACGCTGTCTTTTTGTAATGCATGCTTTTGCTTTGAGGCTTTGTGTTGGCCTCTCGATGTAAAGATTCTCTATAGTAGATGGTTGCAATTCAAATTTATTCTTTCGGGATAGCCGTGTCGAGCGCTCCCCCTCTGTCTTTCGCTACGTTTCACCTCCCACGTTAGAGGCATCTGCAGGTGTTCTGAGACGCAGGAGAGAGAGGATGCCAGTCTCAAATCATGATGATGCTTCCAACGTGGGGGACAAAACGTCGCAAAGGATAGGGGGAGTGCTCGACACGGTTTTCCTGAAAGAACAACTTTGGAAAGCACCTATTATCCAACGAGCCGTGAAAACCTACATCAGTACAGTTCTCCACAGCGTTATTGATGACTGAAAGCTGTACGGCTAATTATGGCACGAGGAGAGCAAAACATGCCCGTCGGGAGCGATTCATTCACAGAGCCTCACTGCCGTGTGCCGTGTGCGGTTGGCCGTGTGTTCACCAGGCTGGTGCTGAGCTCAGTGTCCGACTACTTTGCGGCGATGTTTACGAGCGACGTGCGAGAAGCCAAGCAGGAGGAGGTGAAGCTCGAGGGCGTGGAGCCCACGGCGCTGTGGGCCCTCGTGCAGTACGCGTACACCGGTAATAAACACGCTGGCTCGGACCGTCTTTCATGGTACAAGATGACATGATGGTTATCCATCCATCCATCCAATGTCAGAAACCGCTTAATCATCTACGGGGTCGTGGTGAGCTGCAGCGTATCCCGGTAGACACAGGGCAGGGCTATACCCCGAATGGGACGCCAGTCCATCACAGGACACTGGGGGCAATTTAGTCCGCAGGCCAATTAACCTGTTGATTATTATATTTTTCATTCAGAATTTGTTTCTCCTTGAGTTTAGATCAAGCAGTGAAAATGTAGTTGTTTAA
>JAZEWU010000016.1:4526732-4550480 GCA_036362915.1 Geotria australis
TCTTTTGTCAACTCCAAGATCTTTTTCAGGAGGAGGCGGTGGTTCACACTGTCATATGCGGCAGACAGATCAACAAAGACGGCTCCTGTTATCAGTGCAGTATTGTATTAAAACCCTCGCTCTGGAAAGGTACACAGCAAAACAAAAATGTTTCGCCAAAAAAATTCGCCTTGTAAGTTATGGGTGTTTAAATAGAAATTGAAAAAAGTTTGTGCGGTGCAAAATTCAAACACCCTCTACCGTGCATAAGCGTGTATGTATTGTATATGGTGTTTTAATTATACCATACAGATTAACGCGTTTTTGGAAGAAGTCTTACACAAAACCCCCGTTTTTAAAGCTAGGTGTACACATGTTGTATTGTTGAAAAGGCTGCCGTCTTTTTACGTAAATTTGCAGGTATTAAAAAATATATTTCCACGGCCCACTTTGCCAAACACACTTATGTGTACGACAACATGTTAAACGCTGTGAAATCAAACGGATGCGACCTCTCGTCATCACTGGCAACGGGTTGCCTAGCAGCGGCTGGTCGCCCAGCAAGCCCGTGAGCGAATGAATGAGGCATGAGTTATCCGAGAAAAAAAATAGCAAGTGAATGAGGGAATAAAATAAGGAAGTGGAACGAGAGACTTAAGTGATTGAGTGGAGCAAGAATAACTGAAAGAGAAATGAGTGAATGAAAAATGAAAGGTAGAGTTTTGATTGACTCAGGTAAGATTAAGAACAAATTAAAGGGTTGAATGATTGAGTGAACAAGGTAGAGGATAGGTGAGGCTGAATACGAGGCATGAATTGCTGGAAGGAGAGGAGGCGAGGCTTGCCATGGGTGGCACGGCGGCAATACCCGCGCGTTACAGAAAAATCCTGCCTGAGGCAGTTGGGTTCCCACCTCGGGTGCCTTTTTGCGTGGCGTTTGTGTTCTCCCACTGTTCTGCATGGATTACATCCGGGTTCTCTGGTTTCTACCCACAACTAAAACACACGCATTTAATTAATTGGCCGATAACGTCATGATGCATCGGAATTAGTGTCTGGTGGGTTGGTGCCAGCTGGGCACATTTGCCTTCCCACCCCCCGTGGTTTACTCGCTACTTCTCCAAATTTGTCTTATCCGTGACCATGCGTGGAATTTACACACGTTGTCAACTATAATTATTGCTTAACGTTTAATAACGAGCCTCGAAAACATTGAACGAATAAATGCATGCAATCAGTATCGGTGAGAAGGAAAGGATTACGGAAAGGAAGGGATGCGATGACTGGTGAGGCTGCAGAGAATAACATGAATAAGTGGAATCGGCATGTGTGGGATGAACGATTGAATTAGAGACTGGGTGGGACTTTATAAAGTTGTGTCTCGGTGTAGTCAAACCGATTCTTGATTGGTCATGTTTGTGGGTGTGGTGAGTTGCATCAATTTCAATTCAATTTCAATTCAACTTTATTTGTCAACTCTACCATATGTACAGGACATACAGAGAATCGAAATACCGTTTCTCTCAGACCCCGGNNCGCGGGTGTGGTAGGCCGCCGGAGCAGGCCCAGGCCCTTAAGCCCGCACGGAAGGCCCAGGCCTGGATTGGCTTGACCTTGACTTGTCTTGGCTTGGTGAGTGTGAATGATGAGGCTGTCAGGAGAGTGCCGGGTGATGTCTATTGAGTGGCAAGAGTAGTTGGTGTTCAGGTGTTGAGTAGATTTTGGTGACCGTCAGTTATAACGAGTGTTTGGTAGGTGACTGCCAGCTAGCTGAGTGGTGAGCAGCGACAGGGGTCTGGTGCGTATTTTGAGAGCGGTTAATTAAGGAGGGCTAGAGAAACCGGAAATAGGAGAACAGCTGAAAGAAGGGGACCGGAGTCGGTGGTTGGAAGAATACCCTATCTGTAGGATGAGCTGCCGTCTGGTTTTGTTTAAAACCTTATTGCCGGTCATCACACTGCGTTTCTTACACTGCTAGCTAGGCTTTAATTAATTGACGTCTGTTTTGAACCATGACGCATGCACACACGGCCTACTCTGTTTTTTGTTTTAATAACATCGCCGGCTCGTGAACGATCAGTACAACATACAGCACACATTTCATGTTACTCCGGTTTCCTCTCAGACAGATTGGACCGAGAGGAAACCGGAGTATCTGGCACAAACCCACGCCGACAAGGGCAGAACGTGCAAACTGCGCACAAGGCACCCGAGCCGCGAATCGAACCCGGGACATTCTTGCCGCGAGGCGACAGAGCCGCTCACTCTGCCGCCGTGCCGCCCAACATGCAGGAGCCACCAGCATCGAGCGCTACGACCTGAGGACCAACACGTGGACGCAGGTGGCCATGCTGAGCGGTCGGCGGCTGCAGTTCGGCGTGGCCGTGCTTGACGACAAGGTGTACGTGGTGGGCGGGCGGGACGGCCTGAAGACTCTCAACACCGTCGAGTGCTACAACCCACGCACGCACACCTGGAGCGTCCTTCCGTTCATGTCCACGCACAGGCACGGCCTCGGTAAGTGAGACGGCTCCTTCCGCGCGAACCGGTTGTTCTTATAAAATTTCCTTTGCGAACACCGGGAGAGGGTGGGTTCATTTGCGGTTTCCTGCTTAAGAGTAAATTGTCACACTTGTGCAGATTAAACGGTGGCGGGTAGGGGGAGGAGAGTGCCGTCTTGTTTTGCATGAAATATGGAATTTGTAAACGGATGATTGTTTACTCGCAATATAAATATGCTCGGCGAATTCAAAGAGGGTGGAACTTTTCTGTTGTGTGAAAAAAAAAAACGTTTCGGTGTGCATTATACGTCGCATAATTTATAGATGTACCCATGTATTTTCGAGCTTTTAATTTTGCATGCTTGTCACATAGTTTTAAATGCAACGGTTGCTATATGGTACATTCGGGAACTTCCCTATCCAGCAAGGTTGGAAAATGGCCATGAGATAACAGTTGAGTCAATGGCTTCTTGAACCTGCCTGTACTGTCCCTCTGTCTGGGTATCTGCGTTTCCTGTCACGCACTATACCCTCCTTAAAATAGAATTGACCTAACGTTCCAATGCAGGACCTTCTATTAATCGGTGTTAAGTCAGTGAGGCTTTTATGAATATTTGTGGAAATGGCGGCACAGTAGGGTTAGCACACTGAGATATGAACGCTGCAACCTGGGTACAATTCCTGGCCACAACGAAAACTGGTGGCAGAGGTGATATCTTGACCCATGTTGGACAATCCCTCTGCACCGTCCGGTATTCACCAGCGTGGTCAAGTATGGTTAAACATACTGTGCGGAGGCTTTTGACCAGCAATCATTTGACAAGTGGCCTCGAATGTTATTTTTCATACATTACATTGTCTTTCATATGCAAATAGTGATCGTTTCCAGGTCTCAATTAAATAAGTCGTCAATGCATTGCATTCAGTCCCGCTGATACCTATCATCCTTTCACCCATTGTGTTCGGTGTTCTTACATTTTATCGGTTGAAACCTTTACGAGTTTAAAAGCAAAACTCCTTGGCTCAATTGGGCCACGAATTTTAAGCTGTAAAAAATATCTCCGAGAAGCATGGGAATTCTATCTCGGACTTGAATCTATTAACTTGAGTGCCACCTCCTGTCCAAATGTGCACAATAATATGCATACCTGTTGCCAAACGTGTTTGCTGAACGGGAGCGATAACCGTTTTGGCTCCGAGTTGGGGGTACAGTTTATCAATGGAAAACCAGCTTAAGGTGACGCAGATAACCGTTGTGCGACTAGTAAAAGTGTTTACGATAAACACTTTGTTAAATTGGACATTCAAGTGTTTGTGAATGAATGTTCCGTTAGCGGCTTAATGAGTTCAGCTCTGGTGGTGGTGGCGGCAGCTCTGGTGCTGGCGTTATCAGTGAGAGCCGTGTGCAGAGGGCATCTTCCCGGTTAAACCCCAAGTGGCATCTCCTCGACGTATAACATTTGGGTTTGTACTTAAATTTGGTTACGATTTCCTGAATGAAAAATACCGGTTTGCCTGTCATGTGACAAACATAGCTGGTGTGTAGGCAGAGTGAGTTGGAAATCGGTTACCACCCCCCCCCACCCTGTGGTGTGAACCCGAGGTTACTTGAGGTAGCTCTGTATTGAGCTTCCTTTGGGCCATCTCTAAGGTTAATGGTTGCACTACTCCGCGATGATCCGAATGCACACTTTGTCTTATGATGTCGCAGTGATGGCACACCTAAGATTATATAAAAAAAAAATACCACGTCACAAGGCATTGCTGTTTGGCGTAGAGGAACCACATTTCCACTCGACGGTTGGTTTTATTTTAATGTTTTGTCCGTAATAAAATATTAAAGTAATTGAATGTGGCTGGATAATGTTGTGGTTAGTATGCTGACCACTGAGGCCGTTTGTGTGGGGTCATTGGCTCTATTCTCACAAGCCCCGAGTAATGCTGCAGAGGATTACCAGAGCACGCTGCTCCATTAACGTGGACACGAATGTACTCTTCTAAATCCATTATGTGCCTCTTCTGTAGCTCAAAATGCAAATGTTAAAATTCAATTCAACCAAATCCCAAAGAAAGCGAATACTCTCATCAAAATTAAACTTGCAAACGAGATGATACATTTCGGTGACTTTCTAGCGGTTTACAAAATAAATGAGATTGAATTGAATATAGTTGACTCTTGCTCATCCCTGGGAAGATTATTCAGGTTTCAGATCAAACATGCTTGCTGTATAAAAGCTTATTTATGTGCCTGCACTGGTGAAATTATCAGTTGTACCCCTAACCGGTTGAGGGTCAGACTCATTGCCCATGTGACCACTAACATGTCAACCACTAAACCGATTACTTTGAGAAGCAATATAAACAGACGTCTTCAACCCAATTCTACGCAGGTGGATAAAATAAATAAATAAACCATTTCGTATTGATGTAGGTGTTGATGTACAAACGAATACATTTTTGTTGCCTAATTTGTATGTCTAGCATTACCCATTTGTTTTAAACACGTCACCCATGATTCCATATAATTGACTTCCGTGCCAGAGTAGGGACCTCGTGGTACGGGTTTTCCAAGGCCATAACCAATTGGTAAAACTCTGACCTCTCAAGACATCTGAATCTGGCTCCGGGCATAGCGGGGCCAGGGCAGGGGTTAATAATTTTGGCTGTATGTTGCATCAGTGTGACGTCAGTGGCGAGGCTGTTGTTTCTGCAGTGGGGAAATTTTTTTTACCTGGTGCTTTCCGAGTCCCTGGCGTCAACTTGGCATGTCTCTCGTGCGGCTTGGCTGCTGTGTGCGCGCGCGTGTACTTGGGCGTAGGTGTGGCCGTGCTGGAAGGGCCCATGTATGCGGTCGGAGGTCACGACGGCTGGAGCTACCTGAACACGGTGGAGCGCTGGGACCCACAAGCTCGGCAGTGGAACTACGTTGCCAACATGTCCAACCCACGGAGTACCGTCGGCGTGGCAGTCCTCAACGGAAAGTGGGTCGCCTTGACCGGCCGCGTGACGATTTCTGTAAATTGTTGGCCGTATTTTCATGAATAAATTGTTCTTGCAGATGGATTTAAGCTAATGATAAGTTACGCATTTTTTAAGCATAAAGTTTTTTGATTGCTATATATATTGTATAGTACAATACGACGGAGTACAACAATAGTACGATCCTGTACTTGAATGTGCTTCTGCCTGAACTGACCAGCATTTGGTCCAGTCACCCCCATGACCGGCACAGACATGGGAACGCCCTCTTTCAGCAATGGATTGACAATAGTGGGATGTTCATATGTTTGATGTGCTTAGTTCATGTCACTCCTTCATTCACAAGGCAATAGATGCTATCATTCACTGGCATGTGAAAGATTCTTTAATCAAATTGTAACGGAGATGTGTCGCTTCACTGAATCGCCGAGATTTTGAATTGTTTTGGGTGGTTCAAGGATCAGAATTGCGGATATTTATTTAATTAAAAAGTAGGTTGCTTCGTGTGTTTAGAAACTTAATTAATTTGGCAGCACTACCACGCAAACAGCAAGCCTGCGTTTTAATGAAGCTCAATGCAGTGTTTATTGATGGTCGGATCTGTTTGTGTGATTGGTAGTCTTTAAAAAATCTATAGGAAATCCGATCTGCATATAACTTTCACTAGTGCTTGGTGTAAACCATGGTTATATTTGATAGGGTAGGAAGATAAAACATAAATAAAATACCTTTAATTTAATTTTGCAGGTCTTTTCAATAGCACACTTGTTCTCCATACGTCTTTCACAGTTTTACGCTCGGCATTAATCGGCTTTGGGAAATCGACAGTAATCTTGTTTGATGCTCGTCGCCACGTCTTAATTTGCGATGATCGGTCATAATAACAATAATAACTAGAATAATATTACTACGCAATGGCACTGCGTGACCTATCGATCGACCGAGTGCGTGCACTCCGACCCCCCCCCCAAGGCTGTACGCGGTTGGCGGGAGGGACGGCAGCTCATGCCTGCGCTCGGTCGAGTGCTTTGACCCGCACACCAACAAATGGACAGCGTGCGCGCCCATGTGCAAGCGCAGAGGGGGAGTGGGCGTGTCGGCTTGTAATGGGTTCCTGTACGCCGTGGGAGGACACGACACGCCCGCCTCCAACCACTGCTCGCGTATATCCGACTGCGTGGAAAGGTACGCAGTTTGCCCACTTATTCTGCCGTGTTTTTCTATTACGCATTTCCCGTGTTGTGATTTTTTTGTGTGTGTGTGAAGGGCGGTTGTTGCGTTATGCGGCTGTGGTTGTGCTCGCCTGTGATGCAGCTCTGTGTGGATAACCATTGGTGCGTTGTATCCTCCTGGTTTGCCGGGAGAAGGTAGTCCAGAAAAATGTGGCTTGATCTGTCCGTTCCGTCCCTATTGTGAAGTTACCCCGTCGCGTGAAAGTTTTTCAAGGCGTGCACCAGCTTCCTTCCACATGTATACTCAGACATTTTCCGAAAACATCTGCATACATAGAGGACTGTAGAGCTTGAACAGTTGCTGCTGGCTCACCACCTGGTTGTCTTTACAACTGATCCGCTTGTGACCATAAACTTGCTCGACAGGTTCGACCCCAAGACTGACGCGTGGACGGCCGTGGCGCCCCTGAGTGTGTCGCGGGATGCAGTTGGCGTGGGGCTCCTTGGCGACCGGCTGTACGCCGTCGGTGGCTACGATGGGCAGACCTACTTAAACACGGTGGAGGCTTACGACCCTATGGCCAACGAGTGGGCACAGGTACGCAATAATGAACTCAATTGTCAATAACCCAACTCAATAGCGCAAAAGGCACAATCTCCCATAGAACAGAGATTGTGTGTTTTTGGAATTGAGTCGACCAGAGTAAGCAGATATACGTTTTTGCGCTGGAACCTAAAACTTAACTAATGAGGCTCCACTGTGTCTTAAACCATCCTCTTATCATTTCATAAGTAATCCTTATTGAAAAACAATGTTGACCAAGCTTCCCTTTTTTCTGCAACCGTTCTTGTGTGTTGAGATGCTCACGATTGACTGCACATGTGCTGGTGGTTCCAAATGGGGAGCGATAGAGTTCAGTGTGCTGCGCTATGAACCTGGCGACCTGAGCTTTTCATTCCCGCTCATTAAAAATATCCGTGGCGGATATTTGAACTGGTCCTGTGCGTCCCCTAGGTTGACTCCCTCAAATGAGTACCTCCGTCCATCCATTGTCAGAAACCGCTTAATCCTGTACAAGGTCGCGGTGAGCCGGAGTCTATCCCGGCACACACAGCGTGCAAGGCAGTGTTATGCCCAGGATGGGATGCCAGTCCATAACAATTGAGTACCTGGTGTGTGCAAACATTGCCACTGGGAGACAAAGCGGGCTGAGAATGGTGCTTTCCACACCTTCCACTTGTGGGCCGTTCCGGCCTTCACAGGTGCTTGCCAGCAGCACTTGCCATAACAGTCTGTTAAGGCTATAAGCGTGATCTTTGTCTTTGTCTTTGCAGGTGGCGCCACTTTGTCTAGGCCGTGCCGGGACATGTGTGGTCACGGTCAAGGTGATCTGACACTGTCATCAGAGAGTAGGTGTCTTGCTGTGCCGGGAAAACATCCACAGCCATGGAGTGGCTAATCGTTAAGTCTCCCAATTGTTGAAATAGCTCATCGATTTCACTTCATAACCCACTGTGCTGTGCACATTTGCTTTATTCACTTTTCGTAAACATATGAAGTATGCATGGGGAGGATAAAATGAACGTGAAAATAAACACATGCTTTTTCCATTGTTGCTTTTATGTCAGCCGAATCGCTGATGCTTGGGGCTTGGTCACCTACGCCTTGCGCGGAATCTCGCGACGATACTGAGAAATGAAATACTCGCTAAGCCCTGCTACTGACAGAAAGCCTCCATCTGTTTGCAGATACGGCTATGTCAAACCATTGGATTTGCTTTTTTCGTGTGCGCGTGTTTGCAGTGTATATAGATTCAAAGCTTTGAATCGGGTGTTATATCCTGCCTGCCGTCGTCGCTGAATGCAGTGTATCGGTGCTGTAACCCTTGCGGGTCACGTTTGCGTCTGTACCCCACGTGCTGTTTACATCACAAATCTCGCATCAGTATGCCAGAGACGCCTGACATTTATGCGTTCGCGCGCACGCCAGCATGCCCGTTAAAATTAGTCTGGTTAAGAATTGAATGGATCGTCGTCGCTTTTTCTAAAGAAACAAACATTTCCATCGAAATGACGGTGATTATTACTTGCGCGTGGTTACATTTTAACCCACGCCTTGTCATTTGTTTTCCTGACGCGGAGAAAACCCATTGCAAATCTTTCCCAGTTTTTAATATACACCAGCAGCATGTATTCCATGTCCAGTAGGCATGCGCCAGACTCTAACCTTACCTGTGAAATCTTCCCTTTGGCTTTCACATCGTGCAATTCCAGACTTCTCGGCTGTGGATTTCCAACACCGTAGCCCTAACTGGCAGTTATGCCAAGGCGTGTAGGTAGTAACAGCTAGAGCCTCAAGAGTCGTCGAGTCCTTGTTCCGCAGTGTAATTGCTCATCACGTCGATCCTGATTAAGCATTGGCAAAATACTGGCTAAGGTCACAATCGCACCGTTGCTTACCGCAAGTCTGTCCGTTGCTATTCTGGCGGTCCCAGGCTGCAGTGCGTTGGTTGTGTTACGGCTCTAAACCCTTCAGTAGTAATTGAAAATGTGCGGACACTTAAAGCAAAACCGCAATTTCTGACGAATATCGTGTAAGTTCCGATGACTTGGCAATGGAGGAATTCACAGGGGACCACTTTTATGCTGAAGTAACGCCAACGCACGCCTTGTAAACTGGATAAGCACATCACTTAAACAATGTTTAGTCATGAAACAGTGTTTACTATTGTTACAACTACATTGAGCACATGTTGGTTACGTTCTAGATGTTTTGTATACACCTTAACCAAACCAAGATCGGAGATTAATGCAGTACTGTGGAAAGTGTTGGTTTGGTATATTTATTGTACTTAACAGCGTAACCGGGCTTTGTGTTACCATGGAGTAAATCCAAATGCACACATGTTGATAAGCACACAGAAAATATGAATGTGGCTTCTGCTACGTGTTGTCTCGTAAACACACGGAAGTCCAACTCTAGATAATTAAAAAACACCTTTAGAAATATTAATGTAGTTTGTTACTTAACGTGTTTCTTAGTCGTTCTAAATTGACGTTAATTTTTACTCAATTAATATTGCAATGCTAATGCATTTACAGCAGCATTTGCATATAATCTCGTAATTGCAATTCAGTTGTCGAATTTATTTATTTAATGGCAAAGAACAGGATGTTCTTTCAGTGGGTTTCATCAGTAGCCTGCACACAGTGGTTTGGGTTCAGATGACTTTCTTTGATGTCAAGGGGAATGTTATACTTAACTACATATGACCAAATCTGCAGTTTAGTTAAGAAATTTGGCAAATACTTTATGCACTAGCACTGCAGGAAAAAAAACTCCCCAGCCATCTGGCAAGACTACAAAAATTGTTAAAACATTTTCAGAAACCCAATTAAGTGACAAGCACGAAGTTTTGTGAGGCTGAGGCAATTGAAGTGTACTTTATCATAATTACCACACTTTGGAAAGCCCCCTGTAGTGTAATTCGGTAATGAAACGGCTTTAATATTTATCCGCCTCTGTTGTTCCACCATTGTTGCATTTGTTTAGATATCATTGTGAAGGAGTACCGATGTTTTGCTCGCTGGCCACCTCTCCCCTTAATGTAATTCATAGTAAAACCAAATGGGCAATATCTGGCCGCCTGCTCTCCACAGGGCACAAAGGTGCAGTTACACCAATTCCGCCACATCATAAAAAGTGACATCAAGGCACAAGAGTGACCCCCGTAGAATTTGATTGCTTGTTAATAAGCCGGCCCCAGTGGGATTTGATTGAGATTTCACGGGGTCACTTTTTACATTACAACTCTATTTCTCACTAGAATTAGGTTTTGGACGCGTCTTGATTCAGTTCCATCTGGAAGTCAAGGGCAGCTTCTGCACCTTTGTCCCTCGCTGCGAGGTCAGCATTGCGGGCCCAGTGTTAGCATTTGACCAATACGTCTTCAAGTTTTCAATCCTCTGCCGACTGCAAGTCTTATGAATTGTAGCGTACACACCGGTTGTTGTGCAAACATTCCGACGGTTTGTGTTAACGTGGACAGCTGGCTGAGCCAAACCAACCTACAAAATGCTGAGGTTACGTGGAAGGTCTATATAGTTGAAGCCGCGTGATGGAACAGTTTAATATATGCCTATCAAGTTGCTTTAAGTTCACGGACTCTATGTGGATCAGTGGCTTGTGGAAGCGCCTACGATTGGTGTTGGCTTAAGATCTGCCTGTCGGGGTCAAGGTTCTGGAGCCATGGCAAGAGTACTTAACCCCTGAAGCAATAAAAGGTAGAGCTTGATGTACAATTATGACCAAGCGCTCGGTGACACTAGTTTAAAGATTCCCAACTTACTCCACTCCCACGTGAGGAATTATCGTATTGAGAGGACTTGCATCATATTGGACTCTAAAGACACTGCATAGCGCCTGACCATCTGCTAGTGCAGTTTAGGTTGTGATTAATGTACTATTGCCTGCACATTATTACTGTAGATTTATTTACCTCTTTTAATGGGTATTCACAGAGAAGGAATTAATATTTTTAGGCAAGTAAACCATTTTCTTTGCAGCTTCAGAATAAAGAATTTTAAAACATGAGATTTTAGAAATCATTAAAAATTTAAAGAAAAACAAGATAATAATTGGCACCATAATTAGCAGACGTACTGCCTTGATATGATCTGGGATTGGGCCTCAAAAGAGGACTCGTTTTTGAGAGTTAAAATTCTTTGTTTTGGCTGCCATAAAAATGGGACTCAAATCAGCTGTGGTCTTGCCTAGACTTATACAATCTGGATTGTGACAACATCGAGATCAAAGTGAGATGATTAACGCCAGCTAGGTGGCCAAAGGGTTTTGCAAACGGGCTATGAGTCAAATGCATTGAATGGTAATTGCCAACATTTTACATGCCATATGGCACAGCATTTTCTCATGAGATTTTTATTTCAATGAATCCTAACCGTTCAAACTGCAGGATGATTGAATAGTTATTCCATGTAAAAAAAAAACAATATTAGAATTTCAATAAAACGCCAATCATGCAAAGGCATAATGAATGGCACTTGAGAAAATTGCTAGACTCATTAGGCCTTATTCGCAGAAAATTTATTTCTTTATTACTTATAAAGCAATTTCTTAGGTGCGGTGCTGCTGTGATGCAAAACAAACTGTCCGTTGTTGATTATCAGACAAATAGGACAAGTGAGATTTAGGGCTTGTAGTTTTACTAGCAAAGTGAACATTTCTGACGTTATCCACTCGTTAGTTTATCCCAAACCATACACGCTTAACAGTTTTTAATGGAAATTCGCTGGTCATTCTAAACGCTGCAGGTCATTCAATTTAGTCCGTTTACAAGTTGACTTAATGAGAGTTGCAAAGATGCGTTTGTTTATAAACAGGTTTTTTTCACAACAACCTTTTTTCGGAGGTTTTTTAACTAATGGAATATTTTGTAACAAGTGCTTTGTTATCAGCATGGCAACTGGACCAGTTGGAGTTTTGCTTCCTGTGACTCAACTCATCCTGACAGGCTGCTAGTACACAATGTGTGCAGTGTCCACTTGGGGTGCTGCGAGGCTGTGATTGCGCGAAAGCTGTTGGTGTTGCTTAGCCACTGCTATGACGCTCGTGTATGTCCTCTAAGGCTTTGGCTGCTTGCAGGGCAGCAATTCTGACGGATCAGAGAGACATTTGCCTCATTAACCATGTCGGGCCTTCACACCCACAAGTCTGCCCTTCCATGGGCAGGTGAGATCCCAGATAAAAAAAAACATGTGGGATGGAGAGTCAATGGTAGTCTATCGAGAGTCAGTACTTCTGAGTTGCTGGTTTCATGAAAGTGCAGATGGTGAAGAGATTGGGACCAGGTCAGCGTGATTGGTGTCCGCATGTGGCTCGCGAAGTTGGGTGCGAAGAGTGCTCAGGCGACTCGCTCATTGGCGTGATTATTCTATTCTGTTTAGTTGAAATATATGGGGGGAATATGACATTGGCTTCTCGGAGGGTAGCAAAGCTGCTCTTTAACGCTCGGAAATGATGAGGCTTAACCCAGGTTCATTAGTGATTGACATTCGGAGTCGCTGCTCGGTGGTTTGTGGACCAAAATAATAATCTCTGGTTCAGCATTAGCATTTTCCACATTATGATTGTGTTGAATCTGCGGAGAATAATTATCGAGCAAGCTGGGGAGTTTGCACTCGTGTACGCTCGTGTGCACAAAGGTGCTGCCAAAACTCAGGCTTAACGTTAGTACTGTATCACTGTAATCTTTTATTGTTTTGTGTTTAACCGAATGCCCGAATGGCGCGTTACAAGTCCCAAGCATGGGTCTCAACCACAGGGCTGTTAAAGATTCATTTGGTATCGTGCTGACTTTCAATTCTGCGGAATTGGACCAGTACGCATCTACAACAGCCAAATTGAAATAGAGGCGATTATCATTTAGATGCACAATAAACACTTTACATTATTATTATTACTATTTTGCTCACCTTGAGGACTTGTGAAAAATGTGACGGTTCGTGATGGTCTGTTCAGTCTTGTTGTTCAGGGGTTTTGCGTACAGTTTGGGATATTGTGATTTTTTTTGTAGTTTAATTGTATAAAGTATATCACAGAAGGGCACTGCTGAAGCAGTGTTTTTTTACATCGTCGTAAATCTTGCCATTTTAGAGCATTTATTGCTTTGCTTGGCAGCTTGTAGACCTATTTATATTCGGTAGTAAAAACAGTGAAAATAGAAAAACAATATTGCATGCTGCAAACTATTAATTACGCTCGATTTGTAAAATAGGCACGTATATGGGCCTACTGCATGTTTAATTTAATAAGAGCATTGTACATATTCGATAAAACGCTGGCTTTAGGATATTAACATTTGATGATGGGAGACCTACCGAGGTCTGTCACACATACGTGTTCCATGAGTCATGGGCTTAATGACAGCCAGCCATGATCTCTGGACGATACAGTATTCAGCGATATGTCATTCCAAATGAGGGAATAGCAAACGACGTGTTTACAAGGGTAGAGGTGTTTTAAGGCTTCCGTTGTTTTAAAATATCTCCGCGTTAGGAGCCTTTGCCCACAAATGGTTACAGAATGCACTTGTTTTTGTAAATGTATATCGAATTGCACAAATTAGCATAGCACTTCGACCGAGACTCAAATCCTATATCTACCGATGCTATCATTACATTCATCTTTTGAAAAAGAACCCTTGCCACCCCTTAAACAATTATACATCTTCTAGGAAATAACTTAATGACAGATCGTCTATAGCTCAGTCGCGTGACTGCTATCTGGTATGTACCACAACCTTCTTTTTCAAAATTCCGTGCGGGGGTGTTTAGCCAGATGCAATACAAGCTGTGTTATTATAGTTATGTGCGCGTCCTCTATTGTTTAGGTGCTCTGTGTGATGCAAACGCAATGCTTAATTGGAAGTTTGATGTTTTTTAAAGTCGTGTTTACAGGATGCCTTCCTGGCCTCTTCCACGAGACACTTGGCTACACATGGATTGGCCTACTTCTTCGAATCAGTTTTCCCACTTTGTCTCTGTTCAAGCTTTTTTGTGGGGGTTTTTAAATAGCTGGCCCATGAACCAGCTATTTAAAGGGCCCACGAAGGCCCTTTTTTGGGATCGCCCATGAAGGCCCAATTTGGGATAGCCCAGAGCTATGGCTTACCGAGACGTGTACAGATCATCAATTCGTGAGAGGAGTGAATAAAAATGGATTTGAGACCTGGAGACAAACGTTACAGGATTTAGTGGTCATATGTCCACACGTTTTGATGCCGCACTGCCATGTGACATGCTGTCGTGTGATGCCACGTTGCCGCCACGCATGCCAATTAAATGTTCTGACCTGCCGGAAAATATCGTTGAATAACTCTGCTGTTTTGCAGCCTTCATTTCTTGCCATGTGCTTTTTTCCTGTACTTGTTTATGTAGTAATGACTGCCTTTTCTGCACCTAATTTTTATGATGTTTAAGCCTCTAATGTCTAGTGTGTCTAGAGATACCTTTTTGTATTTTGAAATGACTTTGTAAAACCAAATTAAACATGCAGCTCAGCTCAAGCAACATAGGATTTGATGTTCTGTAATTCGCATTGCCAGGCGGTGAAAGCTCCCATTTGGAGGCTTTTGTTTTTTGCACGAAAATGCTTCCGTAAGTGGGTGAAAAATCATCGTGTGGAATTTTGTTGGTCGGGGAATGTGGCTATTTTCTTGTCAATGTGATTGTACAGCCACCGCCTTGCTCTTCGAAAATCAATTTTTGCTTTATTAGAAAACGGTAATAAAGTGTAGCACTGTATTGCCCAAGCACTCGCGTCGGCAACGTTCCGTGGCTTTCGTTGGAAAGAAGCTTAGACTGTGCACCGCTCCGCCACGCAGAGTCGCACAGGGTGATTTCACGTCGCAAATCCTACACTGAGCCACTTTTGCTTGCGGTTTAGGCATAAACACCATCACGCCGGCGTAAATCCTGCTCAAATCACCCATCCAGGCAGAGCCGCACTAAACGGAAAACGCCGCGAACACAGTTAGCTTGGGCAGCGATTGATAAAAGCAGTATTTGTTGTTTTTGCCGTATTTGATGTTAATAAAGTTGTCGGCTTATAATGCTTTGGCACATTGTGTGTGTGTTGCCTTGGATATATACAATTTTAAATAAAAACTGCTGGGGGTCAAGGTAGAAGCGTTCACGTCGCGATCCCTGTCAGGTAGTACTTGGTATTGCTTGCGAATTCTACCAAACACTTCGAAGCCAAGCTGAAAGACAACGCTGTCCCGAAGCTAGCCATCGTGCTTCGAAGAATCGCAAAGAAGAAGAATAAAAACTGCTTTGAAAGATGGCGTGTCGAGCTAATTGCGTTTCGTGAAATGAAGGCCGGTGCGTATTGAAGGCCAGTGCATATTGATACTGAAATTAGTATATGAAGTAAAATGTGTGTAATTGCCTCGGGAATTTAAAGCGAGTAATTAAAGGAGGTAATAGCACACCAGTGTTAAACAAGAGCCGAGGAGGCGTGCAGTGTTACATTGGCAGGCTCCGCTGGCTGCATCCACGTGGGCGACATCCTGGATCTGCGGGGTACTCGTTGAAACAACTGGTTTTGCACTGGGTTGTGTAATGTGATGGTTGCTTACACGCACCGTCTTGGGTTCCTGAGAGCCTACATACTTTGAATAATTGGCTTCATGCGTGACTGGAAGAGTCTTGCATGCTGCAGTTCTCCTGTTTTAATGGGGAGTTTATGCCTGCATTCGTTTACGCTGCCGAAGTTGTATTTCACCTGTTTATTTAACCTGTCATGTATGCAGTGGCGCAGCTAGTAGCATTGCTGCCTCGCAGCAAGAAGACTAGGTTTGATTCCTGGCTCCGGTGCCTTTCTGGGTGAAATTTGTGTCGTGGGGTTGCTGTGTACACTGGTTTCCACACCTAGCAACAACAAAAAAACACCGCTCCCCATTTGGCCGATACATCTTAATATATAGAGAACGCCGGCTTACCGCATGGCTACCTTAATCTCCCCCTGCCTCCGCGGTTCCTCACGCCTCCGAGTCGTTCTCTCGCTCCGAGAATGAATGAAACTGCACGCAGTGAGTAGCGCTGCCGCCTCAGAGCAAGAAGGACCCGCGTTCGAATCCCGGTTCGGGGCCCCTTCTGTGTGGAGTTCGCATGATCTTCCCGTGTCTGCATGGGTTTTCGACGGGCACTCCGGTTTCCTTTCACAGTACAAAATACATGCTGCTGCATAGGTTAATTGGCCTGCGGACTAAATTTCCCCCGTGCCCTGTGATGGACTGGCGTCCCACCCAGAGTATAGCCTTGCCCTGTGTCGGCCGGGATAGGCTCTGGATCACCGTGACCCTGTAGAGGATTAAGCGATTTCTGACAATGAGGGAGCGGGAGGTTGTCCATCAATCTTCAATACGCCACATTTCCTATTGAGGGTTGTGGCGAGAAAGCCTTGTATTTGTAGAATATAGCTTAGTTGCAAGCGCGATTCAAGTTTCACTCTCAGGGAAACAATTACATTTGTATTTCCGGTGATGGATGAGAGGCCCAAGCTAATGTGAGCGAACATTTTGAACTAACGCGACAAGAAGCTCACGTCAAATCTGTGCTGGTGTCACCTGCAATGTGCACAATTGCTTAGTTATTCACGGAGCGAGTTTTTCTCTTATTTCTTTTTACGCTGGCTCTTAAATTAAACCGATGGTAAGCGAATAGCAAAAGTATGTGGTTTCGGGAGGGGGTAAAAAATGTCAGGCTTTAGGATGAAAATGGTTAAAAATGTAAGAATCTCAAACGCAGCAGGTGATGAGCGGAAAGCTCTTTCTTTGGTAATACTAAAGTGACATAAAAGTGAAATGCAAGGCGTTAATGCTTATACTTAAGTCTGATCTTGTGCCGTGGCGTATGGATTGTGGAATTCTGCATGCAGTATATCATAATTCGTATTCATCTAGCAGTCAAGGTGTTGTAAATTCCAAACAAATATTAATGGATGTATGTATGTTCGTACTTAGAATATTCATTTTCCAAACTTGACTGAAGCAATACATCCACCATAATGATTTTTTCCGCAATTTTTTTGTATTGACTAATGCCATGCTTTATTCAGATAAAATCTGATTTGCGCTAGGAATAGCCACATTGCATGTTAATTTGTTATTTTTTTCTTCCTGAAAATAATGCTGGAGACTGGGAAAAAATTACGATGTCGGTGAACGCACAAGTATTATTAATGCAGGTGCGCTGTGCTTTAGCAATGTTGATGTGTTTTATTTTCTCAAGGAGCCTTGCTCATGAATCAATATCCCTACATTCCCGCAATGCTCAAAATGTAATTTCCATTCAGCAAGTGTGGTATTCATGAGGATTAGGAATTTTAAAACTTAGGCAAGTGTCTGCCTCAAGCCTTTTTCTCAAGGTCCTTTATATGATTGCAGCACAAAGGCTTGTTTGTTGGAGTGACATCCAATTAAGGACCCTTGTGGTCACAAACGCCAAGGTAAACAAACACGGAGCTAAATATGGCAGCCAATCAGAACAATAATACGGCTTTAACATTAATAATAAAACGACATTAATACAAAATAAAACGATTGAACCTAAACTATCTGGTTTCTCCCACCGTCTACAGACATGCCGTATAGGTTAATTGGCCTGCTGACTAGATTGTCCCCTGTGCCCAGCTATGGACTGGCGTCCCTACCAGGGTATAGGCCTGCCTTGTGCCCTGTCTGCCGAGATAGGCTCCCCCCCCCGCGACCCTCTGCAGCAGAGGTTCTTAACCTTTACTGCAGCCTGCACCCCTTTGGTTCTCAAAATATGTTCTTGCACCCCTTATTAATCATATATATCATACAAGACATATAATGCAATATTACTAAAATCTAGCATATTTCGCACCATCGGCAAGAGCATCTCGCTCCCCCAGGGGTGCGTGAAACCCGAGGTTAAGAACCACTGCAAGTTTACAGGATTAAGCGGGCACTGATAATAATAATGATTAAAAAACGTCAATCAAACGCTTTTAATCAGTGTGTGCTTTCATATTTACTCATTTCAATGTGCTGCCGTAGTATCATCGGTATATCAAGCTCAAACCATCCCATTTTACTCCATATATAACTAGACTGCCTTTGCACAGCGATATATATGCCCACTTCTTCCTGTACAACGGCATCTCGTGCAGTGTGGCATGGCGGCGCTCTATAACAGCTTGATTGCATTGCTTTGTATCAGATTGCTGCCTTGTCGCTGATAAACTACTTAAGTGGCATCAACGCGCTTTATGATTGGCTGGGAGGGCATATTACCTCTCCTCTTCTCATTCCATCTTCATTGCCGCGTCGCAAGAACCTGCTTCGAAACGAACAAATGAAGGAACGAGCCGCATTCGATTTAATTAACGGGGCACGTGCAAATTGATGGCTCGGCGGCAGTAGTAGATTGATGAATGCACGGTGATAGATTTGCGTGGCTGCGTGGGGCGGGTGGAGGTGTGAATGGGGTGGGTGGGCTTCTCCACCATCCCTGCTCCTCCCTTACCGGCACAGGTGATGCACCTGTAGACGCCACGGACAACAGATGCGAGCGACGGCTCACGCTTTCACGGCGCCGCATGGCCGTGCATTATTGAGGGTCAGGCAGAGAGAGAGAGAGCTCAAGAGAGAGAGAGGGGGGGGAGAGAACCCGGTGGTGGCGACCGGCTGCTTGAGTAATTGCCGTTGTCCGTTATGAGCGCGACGCTTGCTTCGTATTTAGTGCGACTGCCCAGGGTCGATGGGATCTGCGGAGCGCTCAGGGGTCGATGGCTTGGGACGCGTCTCCACCGCGCAAAAGTGACCGTGGGAATGACTCCATAAATATTTAAAGAGAGCGAGGGAGAGGCGAGACGGGCGAAACCGCGCGCGGTCATCCATCAGGCCCTAATACTCATTCATGCGAGGTACAACAAGCACGCGTACACACGTCCGACACAGCGTGGATATTGGAGCGGTAAACAATGCCTGTTATTAAAGCAATTACATTTTTACGGCTCAGAGTCGCGGATTTTGTGTTTTTGTTTATTTATTATTTGCGCGCTACACGTGTGTGCCGTAGACATCGCTTTCTTTGGCGGGGGGGGGTAGGTGATTTAGATATTGGCACGGCTAACAAAAAAATTGACGGTCTTGACATCGCACACGCCTCTTCGCTTCCTTTCTCTCTCTCTCGCTGCGCATTAAATATTAACTCGAGTCGATTTCGTACAAGTGCTCACAAGCTCATAAAGGCCAACCTCTGCATAACTGCGAGTCGCTGCAACTTTGCCCTCTCTCATATTTTTTTCATTCGGTCACCCATCTCCTCACCCGGCCCGCCAATCGCCTCGTTCCCAATGACAAAACACCGCGGACATACAACGGGTTCGTTAATTTTAAGTGGAGCTGCCCGGGGGTTTCGCTCCGGAAAATAAGCTCTCTGCGGGTCCGCTCGAGACAACCACGCCTAACGTACACTCGGCTGCTTATGAACACGTAGTACTTTAGCGCCGTGGCGTCCGTGTGAATATTTCCCGGCGAGATTCTGATTCGAATGTTTACCTTCTTTCCCAGCGATCTTAATAATGTTTCGCCTTTGGCTCCGACACCACCCCCACATCCCCGAGCGATTTGCCGTGACGCGGCTTGTTGTTGTGCGGGTGTTGGTGTGGGGAGGGCAGAGGCGACAAAGCGGAGTTCGCGAGATGCGCGTCTCCTGCTGCGCGCTCCATCCCCACTCTCGCCGCCAGCCATAAACAAAGCAATGATTAACTCGTACTTTTGAGCGGGATCGATTGAAATGTGTGCACGTTTAGTCCGGCTTTAAACACACGCTCGCTCATTTTTTTTATTAGAGCGAGCGCGCTTTGCGGCCGGATTTTAATTACATGCGCTATCAGCGTTGTGTCCACGTTTGCCGAATTCCCCAATTCCCCCACCCCGCGACCCTCCCACGAAGCACCGGCGCACGTTGATAGATCCCCACAATTACTCCCGAGCAGAGGCGACTTTTCGTTAAAAAGCAGCTGATGCTTCCTCGAATGCCCATCGACCGGCCCCGTTCTCCAGCCGTGGGTCGGAAATAACCATCGAGCTGCTTTGCTGTTGGGATGAGCCGGTGGGTGTGCTCCGACGTAAATCAGACGACGAGAAGCGATTGCGTTTTAACACCGCGCGCGGCCACTGGAGGGAGGGATGGGATGGCGGCATATTAACGAGCACAACAGCAGACACCACCATCCGCCCGCCCGCCCGCCCTCCCCGCATCCCCGGCGTGAGATCAGATTTCATTTTGATCGTAGCCGAAAGCGACTCCGATCCAATTGCACGGTGACATCGACCACCCCCCCCCCTATGGGTTTCAGAACGCGTCCGGAAGTGTGTCCAACCGAAGAGAGATGGAGCGATTCCCACCGGCTCGTGTGCAAGCGGGTGTTCACGGTGCGGTTGTTGTGGTTGTTTTTTTTTCTATATTATTATTGTTACACCACCGACTCAGGATCGTGAGAGATGACGGCGGTCTGGGGAGGTCTTCATCCAGCAGTGGGTTGAGCGTGATTGCTTATGATTGTGAGGATGGGATTACATCAATTGTTTGTTTGTTGGCAACAATGCGGCCGTTTACCGCAACGAACGCAGCTCTCGTAATTCGGTTCTTGTCGTGGTTTAGGGATAAATGCCATACTGCTTGGATCGGTATACACATTCCTCAACGACGTTGAACTTTGTGACGTGGGCGGCTGCTCGGGTGTCAGTATGCACACCCCACCTCTCTTCCAATTGTACTGTAGCTCAGTAGCTGTGCTTGTCGGCGTCAGGTCATGAAACTGATCCTTTCATTCGAAAGTCTGCTAGCTAGCCAGCAGTTAAGGCCACGAAAGAGTAAGATCATCGCAATATTTCCAGCGTAGCGTCAGTCGACCGATTTGGTTAAAATCCACACTTCCGGGCACACCTTGTAATAACTATGCCCTGGATGTTATAACTCGTCCTATGGTCCATCAAACCCAAAAACTGTAGGTCTTCGAGCAGCAACGTGTCATGTTTTCAGGAACTAAATTGCAAAGCTGAGGTCTGCTCGCCACGATAGGTCTTTGATTTTCCTCCGTTAAAGGAGCGCATACACCAAGAGTTGTTCATTATGCTCCGCGGTCTGGCTTGCATGGCCACAGTCGGGACTACTGTGGCTAGTCTTGCACGTTCTCTTTTTGAAGGAAACGTGCGCATAGGTCTCCTACTGATTATCCCCAGTGTTACTGATGTAGGTTCTCACGGCTCGATTCACGATGGTTGTTGCTCTTCGGAGCTGATGATGCTTCCGGCGTGGGAGGCGAAACGTCGCGAGGGGGAGATGGAGATCGCTCGACACGGCTATCCAGAAAGAACAGCTATGAAGAGCAACGATTACCCCAGTGGTGCGATGTTTGAGATCTCGAATGCGGCTGCACCAATTTAAAGACTGATGGCTGAAATTCGGATCCCTCCGCCGCACGTTTGGGCTCAGCGCTCTGACCTCGAGCTGCGGCGCTGTTATTCGCACGCGATTACAATTCCACCCAGTGCCCTGTGATGGACTGGCGTCCCATTCGTGGTATAGCCCTGCCTTGCACCCTCTGTCTACCGGGATGGGCTCTGGCTCACCGTAACCCTGTACACTGTACAGGATTAAGCGGTTTCTGACAACGGATGGATGGATGATGGATGGCGGAGAGCCTGGAGCTTTGCTGACACCCAACACTTTGAATCCGTCTCCAGAGCACGCGGCTCGGTCGCCAGGCGGCGCCGTGGTGCCGTAGAATGACCGTGCCGCGCCCGAACGGGGCGAGAGGTTGGAATTTGATGTCGGCTGCATCTGTTTCGTTTGCCGTGATAAGAGAGGCAACGTTGCTACGAAAACGGAACACCAGCGCAACAACGTGCATGGGCCCTCTTTTCTACATTACACCGTCCATTTCCTCGTTTTCTAGTTCACTCCCGCGTGGAATAGTCCCAATCTGTAATTAGTTGGAACGCCTACTCGTGCGCAAAGACTCGTCAATTACAGAGGGACATCTAGATAGATATGTATAGATGTTTATTATTACAGCAGAAAAATAACCAGTGAGCTTGCAAGCTCTTTACAGGATTCCTGCGAAAGGAAAGCGTGAACACGTGTATTAGTGACAGGCACATCAGAGACAACATTCTGGCGGTTAATACAAGTAAATAGGCAGTATAGTTATTCTTTAGAATGGATGCTGGCGGATTGCTGTGATGCAAATGTTGTATGGCAGGAATCCCGCTTCCAGAGCTTGCAAGCTCACTGGGCATTTTCTGCTGTAATAGTAAACGTGTATCTAGTGATGGAAATGCAGCCAACGGAGGGAACACGTGGAAGAGGATGACCAGTGCATGAACGGAACCGTGACCTCGGTTCGTCCGCAGGTGGGACGCAGGGTCGCCGCACTGAACCGTGTGGGATGGCGATGTTGTGGGGAGGCTTTCATCCAGCAGTGGATAGGCAGTGATTGATGACGTGGAACCTGCAGCCAGATTTTTATTCCGTGCTTCACTTGGCTTGAAAATAAATCGGTGACCATTTCATACAAACTGCTGTCAGCAATACTGATGTCGTCGATTCGTGTTTCAACGGCACGGCGCCGTTATCGGGGACCGGCAACTACGCGATGCTCATTTGAGTGACGGTATATATTTGATTGAGAGGGCACTTTCGCTAAAGCCCAAGTCAAAACAGGCCCTGTGAGAATGAAAGTGAATCAAATATTAGACGCTCGGAGAAACTAATCGAATTTCAAAATACATTCAGTTGTCTATTTCCTTAAGATATTACTCACGAAGCTGCTCTCCGTTCACTTGTACATTTCGGCTTAGGCCCTTACCCCGCCAGTTTGCCGCGCGCACGCTATTTATCATTTCGTTCGTGCGCACGGAGGCTGCTTGCGCGCTTAAGGGGTTTTTTTTTTACCGGTTAGCGTAGGCAGTTTCATCTGCCGCGACTGCTGCACGGGAACGTGGAATTGGCGGCGAGGCAGGTGTTGCCGATGGGGAGAACAGTATCCCGCGGACTATTGATAGCACCGGGAGCTCTGCTCGTCTGTGACGGCGTGACCCGTCTGTCTCGCGCGCCGTTCCCTTCGCGACACCTGCCATGTGAGTCATCACGGGAAAAAAAAACCGGATTGTGTGAACGCGTCGTGCCTGGGTGTGAAAAAAAATATATATAGAGAGAGAGGAAATAGGGGCCATTGTGAGAAACGGCAGGGTTTTTTTCTTCTCCCTCTCTCTCGCTCGCTCCTTCTCTCTTGTTTTTTTCAGGCGTTCATCACTGGCTAGCGACAGCGACGCCGTTGAGTTCTATTAAAGGGGCGTTAATTAAATTGGTAAACGAGCAACATTGCTGGTGAGTTTTGTGCCTGCGACTGAACGGGCCCCGAAATGCATCCGATCTCGTCAGATATCGGAAGCTTAGCATCGTTACGCGGAATGTAACTCGCAGACACGCGGAGGGCATGCATGGTCAAATATTTATTTTCACCAACAGCAAACATGCTCACGCCAGGTGCCCTCTAA
>JAZEWU010000016.1:4550594-4561569 GCA_036362915.1 Geotria australis
AACATCGCGCTTCGAAGAATCGCAAAGAAGAAGACCTGGATTACGTAATAGTTGGATGACGTAATCCTTCGGTGCGTCATGCAAGGTGTAGGCACTCCTTCCCTGTGTACGTGGCGTGGTTTGGTGCCGCGATGGGTGACCGCTTAAGGGCTTTACCAGGCGTTATTAGGTGTGGGCGAGAGGAACTGTGGAGTAACACTCCCCCGCCTCGTACGTGTGGAGGGTTTTCTCCGGTTTCTCGTGTATCCGCCCACGCGGAGCCTCCCACTCCAGCAAAATGGCTGCTGGACAAACAACTCAGCGCAGGATCCTCCTGGAAATGTTTCGAAACTCACCGACGCTTTTCCACGTAAGTTCCTGGCGTTACTGCGTTATTAAGCGCACGCGTTGCGATTTGTCTCGTAACATTCGTTAAACGGGTTGTTGAAAAAGCGGGGTGATGGGAAAAAAAATACACGTGCCTTGTAGCCATGTCCCCCGCATGAAGTACAACATCATCCACACAGACCTGCCACGGCGCACAGTTGGCTGTGCGAAATTGGAATTTATCTCTCTCTTACATGCGGCTGGCACGACATTTCACATATCCTACGTGCGAGCAAAACAGCCTCAACCGGGGCATATTGTATGGCTAGCCACAGACGATGTAGGTTTATGTCCTTAATACATTTATCTTATGAACACTGTAATTCATAGACCACGTTTCGTCAATGAGAATTCACGTTGTTTTGTCAACTATAGCAAAAGGCTGCAATGCGAACCACTTTATCCGCGTACACATTTCGTCCCGCATGCAATGTTTCTGCACATTTAAATCGCGACATTGCGTACTTCCGTACAGGTCATGCTCTCTATCCCTCCTTCCAGAGCACTGGGAGTGCCTTGGGTAATAAGTGTTTGCGCTCAAAGAACCACTGGAAGGCTATCAGCTGGCATTTCGGAGTATGATGGATAAAAATACTTCCGTATGTATGCTCACCACAATGCCACGTGTGTGTCGTGCGATACAGGCAGATTAGGGCGGCACGGTGGCGTAGTTTGTAGCGCTGCCGCCTCACAGCAAAAAGGCCCCGCGTTCGAATCTCGGCTCGAGGGCCTTTCTGTGTGGCGTTTCATACGTTCTCTCCGTGTCCGCGTGGGTTTTCGCCGGGCACTCCGGTTTCCTCTCACCGTCCAAAGACATGCTGTCAGGTTAATTGGCGTACTGACTAAATTTCCCCAGGCGCCCTGCGATAGACTAGCGTCCCATCCTCGGTGTTCCCCTGCCTTGTGCCCTGTGTCTGTCGGGATAGGCTCTGGCTCACCGCGGTTTCTGAAAATGGATGGATGGATCCAGGCAGATTAATTGTCAAAACTCAGGCGATCTAAACACGCTTAGTATTAAGCTCCCTTCATTTTGCATTTGGGTATGATGGTTAAAATGTTTCAATGATAGAATGATGCTTTTGCGTACAGCCTTTTTTGAAGTGTTGACTTGAAAATGAAGCATGCCCTTTGATGTGGACTCTGGAACGGAACAGAATTAGAGGCTACAGCTAAAGACTGCATTTGAAAAGGAATACATGCGGTTGTATTGATGTGATTCTTCAGAGATGCGACTGCATACATACACCGCTAATCTTAGACTCGATATCCTCGCAAATATGCATTTAGCTCTTTAGTTATAACTCAACAAGTCTCTTGAAAAAAAAAAGCACATTGTAACAGAAACAGTGGATAAAATAAATATACGCCGCTTGTATGGTAGGCGGTCATTGAACAAATACTCATTTTGGTTTTTAGTAGTGCATGAAGCGATTTGAGTTCTCAGAGCAACATATTAGACACTATCTGAAATGATAGTTCATCGTGTCAAGCGATCTCCCTAGCGACGTTTCGCCTCCTACGCTGGAAGCATCATCAGGCATTAACGTGGGAGGCAAAACGTCGCGAGGGAGAGAGGGATATCGCTCGACACGGCTCTCCCGAAAGAACAGCTCTGAAGAGCAACCATCATGAATCGGGCTGTGAAAACCTACATGAGCACACTATATGAAATGTTTGTATCTTGGAGAAAATGCAAACAAATTCTAATCTATTTTCTTACTTCGTGCAGAGGAATTACAACTATAATTTGTTTTTGTGTGTGTTAAATATCGCCTTTGTGCACAATGTGCATTCACCATGGAACTTTCATTCGGCGACATTAGCTGTACACAACACAGAGCCCAATATTGTTCCAGGTGATGTCGCGATATTTATTTTCTTGCTATTCATTATCCTTGGTAAAGCATGTGCTGATTCAAATGGGAAATCACACACTCTGGGCCTTGTGTTTTAAAATTAAAAAAGAGTCGTGTGTCCATTGCCTGCAATAAAAATTAGGCTTAAACAAATGCTCGGTATAAATCACCGCTTTGAGCCGAAAAGTTTTGTTTGCTTCAAAGCGTTTAATTTGTTGACTCGTGATGTACACAGACGTACTCCCTTGCTCTGCGGTGTAAAATGGTTTTATATTAATTTATGGATATTGTCACTGAAATTTCTCTATAATACACCGAATGCATCCATTGTAATTCCTTTCAGCATTGATCATAATCTCCAACCACTTCTCAGCGGCAGGGTATTGATTTTTAAGCAGGCAATATTGTCTGTTGGCTCAAAGCGCAAGCCTTATGATTTTTCAAAAACATATAAAAAAATAAACTGCAAAATGATGCCTTTTTAGACGATTAAAATGCCATTCCTCTCCTACGCAGCACTTATCAACCACACGTCTTCCAGTTTCTTCTCAGATTTAAATGTTGAAAGAAGAGGGAATGTTAGAAGCGGTAAGGGTGCTATATTAATAATAATTTACGTGCCATGGCATAGGGCCGTTGACACAAACGTCGCGATGAATTACTTGTTTGTACCAATGTGGGTTTCCACGGCTCGATTCATTATGGTTGCTCTTAAGAGCTGTTCTTTTGGGATAGCCGTGTCGAGCGCTCTCCCTCTGTCTTTCCTTCGCGACGTTTTGCCTCTGATATAAATGATCCCCCCCCCCCGTTTGTCGGGTGCTACGTGGACACAGAACACATATAAACTCCGGTCAATTTGCACACACACTGTAACGCCTGATGATGCTTCCAACGTGGGAGGCGAAACGTCGCGAGGGAGAGAGGGAGAGCGATCGACACGGCTATCCCGAAAGAGCAGCTCTGAAAAGCAACCATCAAATACTTGTTGATTGTTAAGGCCACACAGTTTTGTTACTGACGAAGGAACGCGAGTGGTTTTCGGTTGTTTGTTGTTAGTTGTGCACCACTGACGATACAGCGGCAGCATCACCGGATAATTTGTTTTTTATCGCTGATGTTCAGTTGTGTTTGGTTACTTTGTAGATTCTGCTCGATAATCATCCTACCCTCAGTCTTTACGAAAACGAGTACGAATAACCAGCCCCGAAGGTGTTCATGTCTCATTGGCAATGGGTGCAGTGTAGAATTCCATAGTTTCTTTCGTTCGCACAGCTCTGACGTGTACGTGGGGTTTGCGTCGTTCACACGCTGTTTTGCGTGACATAGTGACGTTTTACCGTATGAGCTTCTTCACGAACGCGTGTCGGAGAGCTGCTGATGATGAGTGTTATATAGGAGACGTTGGTGTACATTCCATAGTATCTATGAGTGTTTAATAATGGGAATTTGATGGATGCTCTTCAGAGCTGTTCTTTCGGGATAGCCGTGTCGAGCGATCTCCCTCTCTCCCTCGCAACGTTTCGCCTCCCACGTTGAAAGCATCAACAGGATTTTTTTTCTGAAGCGATTAAATTTACACATTTCACTAACTATTTGGATCATCACAATTTAAAGAGCACACCTACTCCAGCTACGTTCCTAGTTAACTGGTTACACGTTGAAGTGAAGTTACAGAGTTTCTCAGAGGACGTTTGAAAAGTAAAAGCACGTGAAAATAATGTAAAGCTTCAGCAAATAAAACGCTTACTCTGTACAACAGGTATTTAACTCAGAGAGATTTTTAAAAGTTTCAAATTGATCACTAGTGCGTACACCACCGGATGAATTAATCGTTTTTCCTCCACAGGTCGGCCTTGACAAATTTAAATAATAATAATTTTACATTTTTAACGCGCACATATTCATTCACTGTCAAAGGTGCTCTTTCGACGAGAGAACGACTCAGAGGCGCGAGGAAAGCGCAGAGGAGGTGTTGCCGGCGCCATATTGCCACACACTGCTTCCTATATATTATGATGTTATTGGCCAAATAATTAACGAGTATTTTTTTTAAATATAATTCTTATTTGCTTAATGCAGCAAAAAAAACCCTCCATCTTCGAGCATCCCCCTGCGGAGACCCTTTGTGGAATTCTGAACACATCACCTGGCTCTCTGACAGCGGCGGCCTATTAGGTTTTAAGTTTTGAAGGAAGGTTTGATAATTAGGTGAATAGCAGGAGTTATTCCTTTTTTTTCCTCTCAGGAACATAAGCCGGTTTAATTGCTCATTAATACGCGTGAAAAGGGAGTTTCACACGGTAATGAACTGGATGATGTCTTTTTTTTTTGCAACGGTGCACTATTTTTAGCCGCAGCAAGGTATCCGTTGTTGCGATAAATCATGCTTATTCGTTAAACAGAAGTATCAGGAACTTAATTTACCTAACATTATTTACAACTGCGAGCCAAGTGTAGATGCTAGCATGGATCTTAACCGTATTGTGTTGGAGGGGTTTGCATGTTGCAATAAACCCTAGAGGTATGTCGTCTGGAGTTTAGCACTCCTGCTCGGGTCTCCCTTGGGGAACGAGTGTTGTATTAGGTTCCAGACAAATAGTAATCCAAAGACTCTCCGACTAAAGGAGGACAGCGTCAGGAAGGGCATCCGGCCGTTAGATTCTGCGCCATCATTGTGGGAGCAACCGGGACACCGGTGCATCTTTCCCTGTTGTAACTTGCTTACCCCTCCCCACTGCATAGCTGTTAAATAGAGCGACATAGCGTAACTGTTCCTTCCAGCTTAAATACAGACAGACTGACTGATACCGGCTGTTTACACCGGCAACAACAAAGGGTTGATGGAGTAATGGTGGTTATATGAGCGCATTGTCGGCTAATTTTTGTGGTCAAGTCTCCCTGTGCTTGGTCTGTAGAGGGAATTGGATTTGTTTTTTGTTTAAATCAGAAGCCTCATGAAAGGTAATCATAGTCTCCCTCTCTTCCTCCCCCACGTTGTCCAACCGTGTGAAAAGGGAAATCAGACTCTCTGAGTTATAGCTTATACGTACATTATTTGCTTCATTTGTTTTTGTTGGCTCTTTTTATGCTTATTGCATTTATATTTAATGTTTTGTTTTCATTTCTGATATTGAATTCTGCTGCAAGAACTTGCACAGCTGTTCCTTGCGCGGGTGTGTGTGCGCTTTTTAAATTAAAGCTGCTGCAAGTGGTGGCTCAAAGGGACAATACATTTTAGGGTAGGCACCGTCTCAAATGCTTGCACTGTAATTCGATGCTTATAGGGCCGATGATAAATAATCAACAACAAAGACATATTTTCAAAGCAAGCTTCACTCAGGCTTCACCTTTCTTTATCCTGAGAGAAAAACAGAAAATAACTGCCAAAGATCAGAGGCTGTCAATTCAGTGTCTATCCCTCGCCCACTTCATACACTCGTTCCCCGCCCGCCACCCATCCCTGTCCATCATACATACGCACAACAGTGTAGGCACGTTTTACTATATAAAGTAAACAAAAAAATAACGATTAAACTTGAAAAAGAATATGTTTGCAGCTGTGCTGATGGTATGCCGAGTTACCCGGTTTGGGCGTCATGGTGTTGAAGCAGAGGTAACATCTGAGCCTCACCGAAAGTCCTGCCCGAGGCAGTTCTAGTCCCACCTCGGGTGCCTTACTGTGTGCAGTTTGTGTGTTCTTCCCCTACTCTGCGTGGATTTTTTCTGGGTTCTCCGGTTTCCTCCTACAACTCGAAAACACGCATGAATTACATGGCCGATAACATCATACTATATAGAGAGCAGTGTCTGGCGGGTTGGCACCCGGCTGACCGGCTGCCTGATTCTTTAGTGGTTTCCTCGCGCCTCTGTATCCGTATCTTGTCCATGACCAGACGTGGAATTTGTACACATTATGAATTGTATATATATATATATTTTTATTAAGAACTATCTTAGTGTCATTTCTTATTACGTGTTTTTAGTGGTTATTTTGCTGCTAAATGATACTTAGAAAAAAAAACAATTTAATTCTAATTAAAGCACGGAGGCATTGGAGCCATTGTAAAACCCCGCACAGTCTAGGAATTGGTCTCGACACATTCATTATTCTTTGCATGGGTATTTTTTTTACAGCACAGGCTCTCATAGCTCTTTCCCAAACCCTGGCACTTTCAAATAAAAACATGTTTTATCTTTCGGACCGTTTTACGCCAATCGGCGTTATGTCACGAGACGAAAAATAAATTTCGATCTCTCACGGAGCAGTGCAGCTGTCTGTTAGAGAGCAGCCCTTGGAATGAGATGTTATAGAGCTACGTCTGAGATTCCTTCAAGCAACCTCTGGTCTGCACAGTCGAGGCGGCATTACTTTTCTGTCCGCGTTTCAAAGCATTGTTCATTGGAGTGCAGTCAAAATGGTATTTCATTCCCAGAGCTAGAATCTGTCTAAATTAAGTGCAGGACCAAATCTACGCGGACACTTTTCCGTGCGGTCATTGAGAAAACCTGAAAAGAGGCTTTAAGCACAACTCACTAAATATGTGTGAGTCTGAGGCTCTCTCTTTGAGTCTATGGGTCTCTAAGTCATTGATGACTGTCTTGAGACCATCAACTAACTCCACTTGAGAACCCGGTTTCATTATAATCAAAGCCCGGATTCAAAACCCAGGATCTCAGTGTTCCAGTCCGGCATACTGCCCTCTAAACCACTCGATCATCTCTACATTGTTTTATACAAGCTGAAAGACGACGATGTCCAGAAGCTAGCCATCGTGCTTCGAAGAATCGCAAAGAAGAAGAATACAAAATGAAATGAGCCAGTGTTTGCCGTGATTTTGTTCATGGTCCCGGGTACGCGGAGGCAGCAGCCAGTCACAGAATGGGCTGCATTTGCAAACCAGCGCAAAAGCTACACGGTCAAAATTAAATTTCATCCGTGCGCTGTATGCCCAGGGAATTGTAGGTGATGGGGTTAAGAGGGGAGCCGTGCCGTGGTTATTGGACATGGGTATGGTTCTCTGGCCACTGCACCGAGTGAGTTATCTCCAAACGGCAGCCGCACCCCAGCTCGCCTGCTGCACACCGATTCCATTTTTGCGTGCGGGTACCGTGAAATACTTTTTCAGGGTCCGACTCGGGGGCCTCTTTCATTTAATCTACTCACATGTAACCCGAGTGGCGAGCCGACGAGCGTAGGAGGCGGACAAGGGTTTGGGCCCGCTGGGAACGGTGAGGTTTAATGCTTAGAACAAATAAATTAAGGTAAATGTGGAGCCCTACATTTAATTGTCCAGGGACTTGCTAGCAGGAGGGTCTCCAATACAGGGAGCTCTTGAGAGTTTCTCCAGAGGGTATTTTGGCCTACTCTTCCGTGCTGGCCAGATGTCTTGGAACATATTGAATACCTATGTTTTTACCCACACGCAGCCTTCAGTGGCCTAACTGTGCTGTCCGCATTAATATTAGCTGGGTACACGGAGTCTAAGGGCTGGGCAGGAGGGAGATTTAAGAATACTGTCGAACTGGTGACCTCTGTGTTTCGAGTCCAGTGTGCTCACCATTGCATCGTTGCGGCAAATTAAATTATCCACTTACTCAGCTGTGTGAAACCACACTTGGAGTAATCGAGATCAGTCTGCGTTTATTCCCAGTTAAGCTCAAGGAACAAAGTAGCCACCTGTTTCGCCTGCCACTGTTTCGCATTTCTGAAGGCATGTATTCTTACATGGTAATTGCCATGTCATTAATTGGCATTGGCACAAGGTGGTGCTCTACGCCTGCCAAGCAGAATATGAGTTATACTTTACCACGTAAATAAACACCTCGTTTCTTCCCGACCCTCTTTCCATCCCCATTTCACCCTCCATGCACCGCCGAAAGTAATCATTCCGTAGAAAAGTTGTACGTTCACCGATCATGAACAGCACCGCCCGTCTTCCCCACACTTTCTCATCGCTCGTTTGCATTCTAATTGCGTCCCATCTATCTCACTTCATGCTGTCCCTGTTTCGCAGAAAACGCCTAGCTGGAACTCATTTAAAAAAAATAAAATCTGGAAAAGATCCAGGCTTAATGAGGCAATTTTTTTGTCCGTGTTTTGTTTTGCACAAGTACTGTAAAGCTGATTAATAGCCACTTAGCTGCAACACAGCAGCCCATAATTTTGCGTCAGAGATGGCATTAAAGTCACGGCGCTTCCGCTGAAAAATAAAGAAATTCATAGCCGGAAAGTGCGTGTGTTTTGTTAGCATGAAATTGCCTAAATAACCTTCCAGCTACTTGTTTACACGTGCATTAAAGATAAGGTCCGCGAAGCCTTTTGTGTGAAATTCAATTGATGTAACTTGCGATAAAAAAAACCATTGTAAATAAAAGCTATATGTGTAGAAAATAACAATTCAACCCCGCTGTTGTTTGGTTAAAACAAATTTGTTCTCGGTGCCTTGTCTTGCATTTCTCTGTTAATTCATTGAAGGTGGTGGTGGTGGTGCCAATCTTAAGTCTCCAGTATCTTACGATCTTCAGAATAGCAAAAGCCTTCACACATGTTGCTATCCAAAAGCTGTGGCGCAGCAATAACGTGTGGAAGCATGCGTATTACGTATATTCGATCGTACAGTAATTAGTTTTATGTTTTAAAAGGGACATTTGTGTGAAGCACAAACTAACACGTGCAACGCAACCTTTACTACACATGGCTGTCGAGAACACTCTATGAAACCGCTATAGTTGCTGTTTGATATGTGGCTGCTTATACTTCGCACACGATCTTCACTTCTCCCAAGCAAGCCTTTTGTGCGCTACATTCAGCAGCTGGAAATTGAATGGAATATTAGCAATGTTTCAGCCAACCGGCTGGGAAATGAGGTAGGTGCAGTGGGAGTGTGGGAACAGACAGTGTCGAGAATTTTTGCCGTAAAAGCTATTGATTTGTTTCCAACCATTTTGGAACGTTGAGAGAATTGTGTTGAAAATCGACTGTTATGAAAAAGGGAATAAAAGGGGAGAATAAGAAAAAAAGCCACGCAATCAATTTTCTTCCAAGCTTTCTAAATGACCTTCAGTGTTTCACGTAGCACTAATTGCATGATTTTAAGAAATTATTATTAAGCTTGAATTGCTAATGGTGTGTGACTGTGAATGCAAATTGTTATATGAGAACATAAGTGAATGCTTATGGGATGAATAATTAATCCCATAATGTATACACAGGTATTTCGTTCCTATTCATTTTGAGCATGGGATAATGCCTTATGATAACATGCGAGAAGCACATTTTTCCAACAAATATTTGTTGTATTAAATCGACGCTAGAACGTAATACTTGGTTACATTTCCAGGTATTTAGTTTAATGCGGTCATATTGGCTTCACCATTATTATAATGCAATTCAATTGTTATGTTCATTTACATAGTGGCTATTGGCAATCTGCATGGCTAGTAGGATTTGAAAGCAGCACCAAGGATGGCAGAGATATTTGATTAAAATGTCTCGTAATTTCGCCGCTAACTGTTGTGAGCCACACAAATTGGACTGCCTAAAAAATTAATTCTGTCCGTCTCTTGCGCTCATGGTAATTTTTGGTGACTGTTCACATTACGGAGATTTTTCTCACGAATGTCTTGTGTGGAGCCCCAAAGTCCACTTAGCCAGATGAGTGGTAATGCATTTTGAATTGAAATATGGAAAAGCGAGAAAAAAAAGCCAGCTGGTTGAAATTTAATTTCTGTCGAGCAAAAAATCCCTCTTTTGGGGTTATCTAAATGATGTGTTTATTTAAAAAAAAAATGGTGCTAGCTTTGCGCACGCGCGTGCATACATTCGGGACTATTTGTACCGTTGAATAGTAGTGGTCTTTCTACCCTGCCGGTCCAATGCAGCAGCAGTTGGTAATGGGCATGAGTCTTTATGGGCATTGGAACCTACTCTCAGCAGCCCAATTCCAAAGATAGGCCATAAAAAAAGAATTGGTCTGGTTTTTTCTCCTGTGGCCAGCGTCATTGATTTCAGCCGGGCACACACTGTGATAAGCACATGTACCCGAATACCCCACTCTGTTGCTGATGTGGCTTGCGATTGACCACTTAGAGGCCTTCTCCTGCTTATTCATGATTGCCCTGATCATCTGTAGCGAAGTGACCGTAATGGGTGCATTCACCATGATGGGTGAATGAACGACCGTAATGGACAATTGTACATGTTCAACCCGCTGCTGGATGAAGGCTTCCCCACTTCGATACTTCACCACACTGGTCAGTTCTGCTTCGTTGCAGATGGGGAGCATAGACCTGAGAGCATAGAAGTACAATACAATGATGGAATTTACTGCACCGTCTGCAGATGCCACCCCCGCAGGGCAGTAGTTACCGAAGTGTGCAATGAACGCAGAGATAATAAAATGTGTGACCGTGGCTAACATCAGTGGCCATGCCTCTTCTCTTCAGCTATCTCGCATCGCCACACCGACGAGTGTGGTGAAGTATGGTGGATTGACAAAGCGCCGAAAGTAATTACCGTAATATAACCATTAAACACACATGTTTTCACGGACGCAGAATAAAGCTAATTTGGCTAATTGGACTGGGGGTACAGCCTTGAAATACAACTCCCAACATCTTGGCGCAACTCCAGATGAGAATCTTGGGGAGATCACAAACACCGTTTGAATGCTGTCTGAGCAAAGAGGGAATTAGTATATATGAGAGGCACACTTTAAATTGATTAAGCCTCACGAGGGAGGGCTTTCTTGATC
>JAZEWU010000016.1:4561670-4616390 GCA_036362915.1 Geotria australis
ACGCAGAAACGCCTAAAGAAAAAAAAAACACAGCCTCTGTGCGCAAGCAGGAAAAGAGACGCGTGAATTCTTTGCAGAAACTCTTGCTCAGAGTTTTTGAAGGAGCTTTGTTGGAGAGCCTGAAAATGGGAAGAGAACCCAGGGAAAGAGTTAGCGAATCCTTCTGCTGTCAATGCAAAGGTGGCTGCGGTGAAGTTTCACCGTGGACGGGAGTGAGAACGCTGCCAGGATCGGGTTGGATACACGTGGGCAGACGTTCCGATAAAAGGCATGACGGGATATTTTGTTTTGCATCACACCACTGCAGAACGTTGTTTCAACCGTGTGTGTAATGTGTATGCAGAGGCCAGTTTGTAACTCCACTGTGAGATGGCTCCTCAAGCCTGTGTGGGACTTCTTCGACAACATTGCTTAAGGTAGCATAAGGTACAGCCCCGTCTATTGCTCTTGCCACTGCTGGCTCTCTTATAGTGACCCTCTCGGGCTTACTTCTTGACCTCCTCTTCCACGCTGGCCAGACATCTGGAGGAGGGTGTGGACACCCACACAGATAACCGCCACCACGCGACCCCCCCCTATCAGCAATACACATTCTCTCCGCTGCTGCAAGAATTCAGTTAGTTTTGTGTTTGCGAGACCTTTGGATGATTGCATAACTATACCGGTCCTTAACCGCCGCAGTCTGCACCTTGCATGACTATACCAGGACTGTGTATCTGTTCTTCGCCCCTGCATTCTCCACTTCGTTACCCTCTTCTCTTGCCCCCACAGCGGTGTGCCAAAATGAATAGCACATTTCGTAGTGAAGAGAACGTGCATTGTGTAATGCTTGTTACAACGTCTTCCTAACGCTGCCTCGATTTCCCTTGATCACAGTAGGGGTATGGACTGGAATATTTACTCAACGGGTTCTCTTTTCCAGTGTTATTGTTGTTTTGATGAATATAGAATAAAACATTTCTAATGTAAAATCCAAATGTTGCAAAACACTACTGCTCGGCACCAGAATTCATGAAATAGACTTGAAATTAATTCATTGTCAGTACCCACGTAATCCTGTACAGGATCGCGGTGAGCCGGAGCCTATCCCGGCAGACACATGGTGCACGGCAGGGCTATATCTATGATGGGACGCCAAACGATCACAGGGCATCGTCGGACATTTTAGTCAGTCGCCCAATTAACATAAGTCGCGTGTCTTTGGTCTGTGGGAGGAAACCTGAGTACCAAGCGAAAACCCACACGGGCACAGGGAGGACAGATAAACTCCTCACAGAAAGGCACCGGAGCAGTAAATCGAACCCAGGACTTTCTTGCTGCTAGACAGACGGCAGCGCTACCCACCGCGCCACCGTGCCGCCCTGAAATATACTTTGTTGGACCAATTCACAAGTTTTTTGGCTCTGCTTTCTATTGACCTGTACATGAACTCTGACGGCTGCTATTATCTTAAAACTCCTTCACGGCCTTGATCTCATTTCCCGTATTTCCACTGCGTCCACTGGAAAATTCTGACTTTTCACCCAACGTTCCTTCATCAACACAAAGAGCCTCTCCCTCCTCTGCTAGCCGTACATGGCACTGTCGTATTTGTTTCTTTTGTGCGTTCACCATTTAAAGCGCCTGAAGGTACATGTCTACCGTTTCTCAACTCCATCCCGTTATGATAGTAAATACACTGAATAATGCGCCACCGCGCATATTCGTTCAATGCCGCGGGGATTTGACGAGAGCGCGAGGAAACCGCAGAGAGGTGGGAGAAAGGTAGCTGCGCAGCCAGCTGGCGCCAACATTTGCCAGACACTGTATCCGACATATTATGATGTTGTCAGCCGATTAATTAATGAGGAAAATGAGAAAACCCGGAGGAAAACCACGCAGAACAGGGGGAGAACACACAAATTCCACACAATAATGCGCCCAAGGCAGGAATTTAATTGCTTCGTGCAGGACTTTCTTTCTGTGAGGCGTAGATGTTACCACCCTGCCACACTTATCGTGTGCTTGATTGGTAATGGGCTGTACATGTACACATGTAGTTGTTAATCCGTACCTCGCGGTTGGGCAAATTAATGCAATCTTTAATTATTATTTAATCACTCGGCTGCCTTGATGCTAAGGAAAACCGGAGTAATGGTCATTATATATTTGTAATTATAGAATGCAAATTAGTAGACTGTATAATTGTAAGGGGCGCAAGCAGTGGTACTTTGGTTAGCAGACTGCACTATGAACCTGCTTATCTGAATTAGATTCCCGGCCCTGGTCAGAAAGAATGGTGAATGATATCTGAAATTGGTTCCGCCCCCCCTCGTTTTTACTAATCCACATTTTCCATTGTGGTGAAGTATGGTCACGCAATCTTCATGACCGAGGCAGTGCGGGGAGGCCTTAATCCAGCAGCGTATTGACGAAGGGCTGTAGATGATAATTATTAATTCTAAGAGGGTGTGTGCTTGTTACATTCCACTACTGTATACTACATTCCCATTTTGAGTGGTAGCGTATCAGACTGGGAGGCAGTACAGTATTTAAAATTTTAATTAAAAAAACTATTAGTGCTGAAAATTGATTTTCTACTGCATACAAATGCAGATTATTGGCTGCTATTGGTGGTAATATTGTCATGGTAGCCGGTGTGGATTCAGGGGAGATGGAGACATGAGACAACGCCGAACCAGGGGATTTCCATGGAATTCCAATTTCAGGTGACTGGGGATTTTGGGAGGTTGGTAATGCAACTCACAGCTTGGAAAATACCCCCAGTTGTGCCATTTAGTTATACATTCACTGTACATGCCCCCACTGCAATCAATAGGAAAATGCACATTTCTGGTTATTATTGTCATTACATTGTACTGTACTGAATTTCACATCGTTATTTTGTTTCAAGCAGCACTGTTGTTATTATCTATTCTCTCCACTTTATCCAACGCAGCTCTACGTAGCTGCGTTAGATGAATACAAATAAGTCTTTGATAAAAATAAAAATAATAAATACGTATGGATGTGTGTGTGTTTTAATTGAAAAATATTTTTTATTTTCCAAATATTACGATCCAAACAAATTATGAGGGACACATTAAAATATAATTTGAATACAATAATTGTCATTGTTGGAATGGTTTCCTTTACGATTTACATCAAAATTAATATATTTTGAAACCAACAGATAATACAAGGAAATGCTGATATAAACGTTTTTCATTTATTCAGTGAAACACTGTTTAATGTTCAAAGGTTTTTGTTGTTTTGTTTTAAGTATGTTGAAATGTTAATTTGTTTGTTGTGGAAAGAAATGTGGTTTGAACTTCATTAAGCTGGTTTTCTGTGATTTGAATGGGCATGAACATGATTTTACAGGCCCATTGGTAGTACAAATCAATGCTCATTAATAATTTTTAACTGTCCTTGTTGAAATGTTTTATGCGAAACTTTGCATGTGCAGCAGTGTGATTAGTGTGCCGACTGTTTGAAACATTTATTGTATTTACCCTTAAAGGGCATTGCTGTTTAACATAAAAAGGCGAGGTGCAGATTTTATTTTCACATTCAAAATTGTGAATAATGTCTGAGCAGTAGCCATCTGCCACGAACGTTGGAGAAACGACATGGGGCAAATGAGGCATACAAATCCGGGCAAAAGATGTGCGTCGTCAGGAATGCGTGCTTTGCTCTGTATGTGCAGCACCGGCGTTCTTATCAAATGGATGTGGCTTTCTGGTTGGGCTAATGCAACGACCTGCACTGTAAGGTCAAATCAGATGTTTTAGATGCTTTGGTGGGAACAGCGGCAACGTGTTCTGCTCTCTATATCATACGCAGACAAGGGAGAGTGTGATATTTGATCGTTTTAAAGAAATAGTAAATTATTAGAGTCGTTTAATGGGGAGTTACATTCAAAAGTACGGCTCATTTATATTTCATCCCGGTTTACGATTCTCGCCGCGTTCCGAACGCCAACCTAAGTGCAGTTTACGCGGCCAAATCCATCGCGTCTTTGCGGCATGGCTCCGAGTCCCACAGGTCCTAGTGCCCGCTTGTGATCATGTTATTGGGCCGGCTCGCACTTCTCCGCCACGCCTGCAACCGCCCACCTTCGTCTCCCACCGATCCCGCTTCCTGTGCGCCACATTGCCCACAACACGCCCCTATCAAACAAGTTTTCTTGATAGCCACAGACAGTTTTATGAGATCTGTCACAAAAAGTCGAAAAATATGCTTCTCAGTCAGGAGCAAGGCTTTATAATATCTTGGTGATAACTTTCCGAAACTGATAGAAGATGATGAGAAAAAATGATACGGAAATCAAATACGGTAGCCTATACTTTGTTTTAGTTTTAGGTTGGCGCATGTACTTTGAATTTAAATCTTTACACATTTTAGACTATATATATGGAGTGGAAACATTGTCTTGTTAAATTGCATTTCTTGACATTTTTTTGTGCAAACCCTATATTGGAATTTAAAACGTGTAGCTCGTTTTTGCATAATTCCGCTTCGCATACAAGAATATAAAGGTGCTACTCTTATTATTCGATCGGCCACCGCTAAATGTCATTAAGCTGGCAGCTTGGTGACATTTGGTGTCTGAATTTTTTGGACCCATTTGGTTGTCCCATCAGTAGGCTGCTACTGTGTGATCTTGACACGTGTCAGGTTAAATAGTCGTAATGTAGGCATAATGATCCTCAAGCGGTATCTTTGCCATCTAATTTGTCTGGCTTTCAAGGTCAAAATGCCAGAGTCATCACTCAAGACTTTATGGTTGAAATCAGCAGATTTTAGCCACACCTGCGTCACAAAGCTGTCCTTTATTCCGCAGAAAATTTAAACCACTTCCAAAAAAACCCACCCGCATACAACGTGTATGTTCACCCAGTAGGATGTCAGATAAAATGGAGAGGAAATGTGTTCCTGATATATTTTTGATAGGCTCTTTTACGAATCATTTTTTTAATCATGATAAAAAATAATAATTCTCAGCCACCTCATCACCGGATGCCCTTTATTACATTTTTAAGTGCCCTGTTCAATTATTTCTCTCTTAAATATTATGTTTTACTTTTTGAAAGATTGCCCTCTATGTGGTCATGGCAAGAAACATTGAAAAATAATAATAATAATATATATACACATTTATAAATAAATATTATATAAGCTGACATTATCAGATAAAGCAGTGTTGTTTAAAAAGAAGTATGAACTAGGTCAAGAGTTGTGCCAAATAAATGTTTGGACACGACTGGTTTATGGAGAATGCTTGACATGCGCACGAATGTGTCTGTTTACATTTATAGCAAGTGCACACATTCTGCGAGAAACTCTTAAAAGGCAGGGGTAGGATATTGATCTGTTTTCTGTTGGCTGGCATTTGTGTGTGTGGGTGACATTAATGTCCCCTGATGCGTCCTGTTCAAAGTTCAAAGTGGCTGGCTTGTCTGTATTTTGTAAGGGTAGTTGACCAAGGAACATTGCACTCTTGGTGGCGAAAATCTAAAATCTGCCAAAGCACATCTAAACAAGACAAAGAAACACCGCTTTTTATTAAAACAAATCAATCTATGTAAATAGACATATCAAGAGCTAAATCCTCACTCACCATGAATCGCTGTTCTATAATCTCCGCTGAAAACTCTCAACGAAGAATACAGGTACGCTGCGACCAGGCAGAATTAAAATTGTGTTTTCAACTGGAGTATCGCACCATTGTTTTGACCAATGCTTAGGAAGTGCTGGCTCGTCTTCTGCTGTCCGCCACTCAATATCAATCGATGCCTCTCCGCTGTCAATTACAGGCAAGATCCAACTGGCCGTCTGGTCTTTACTTACTGGCATTGTGCACAGCCTTCAACGGCGATGCACTGTCCTCAAAGGCAAGAGGAGCGAGCGAGTCATTGAGAAGCGCCTGGGGAATAGTGCAAGAGAGAAAGTGTGTGTGGGGGGGGGGAGAATGAGTGGTTAACCGGGGTTTTCGGAGTGTGAGCACGTGTGACCAGCAGTCAAGAGTTGTATTCTTAAACAAAGTTACGAGTTAAAAGCGCTGCGCTTTCTCCCAACAGTGAGAGAGATGGGACGGAGCTGGGTCATGGCGTGCGTGCGAGCGCTTTTCCGAGAACATGACGCCCTGCACGCGCGTCAAAGTCACGCTGCTATACTCAGCTGCGGCTCGCTGTTCCCGTATTATGTTTCCAACGATGGGGCGCATTGTCAATGTATTTTTAATTTCGTATTTGGCATTATGCTTATGACTGCGGCAACAAGATTGCCGCCGGCGTCATAAAGTGCTTATGCGGAGCAGTGTGTCGTCCATCCGTTTGGAGTCGCACAGTCAGACACCACCGGGTGACAATGATACCTAATTTTTTTGGGCGATGGGTTTTGTGAAATTGCGTAGAATTTTATTTCATTTTTATTTTTTGAACGAGTTGGTTGAGCAGTCATGTTACAATCGAATTTAAGCCACCTGTGAAACTGAGAAAATATATAAGGAGCGCTGCCGCATGCCAATTGCTCTTATAGTTAGATTTATAACTTCAAGCACATAATTTGCTTTCTGTTGGACCTGCGTGTTCATAATGTGTGGCGTGAGATTGGAAATAACCGTAGTGACCTAACAAACGCTCCTCTGACAGTGCCGTGTAGCTTCTTAGAGCCCGGTGCTCTGGACTCCGGTAATCGGACCAAAACTGTATTGCCAACAATTGCCTCCTTACCAACGTATTCTCACCGTCCATTAAAATCTCATTAACTGAACATGCTGTGTGAATGATTCACCACGGACTGGACACACAGATGATTATGGTAAATTATTCCATGCGAAGGCAATTTCCACCCCCACCCCTCCTTCAAACCTGAATTTTTTTTCTTCAGAATTTTGTATGATGGTTTACTTAACTTGAGTTCAGGCATTGAAGCCTGAAGCGTGATGAAAATATAAGAATGCCCGATTCGCTAGTTAAATAATAACATTGTGATTATATTAGGAATAGGATCTCATGCAAATTTTTGTGGACGAGGGCTTTTTAGAAATGGAAATGACATTTGCCTAAAGTACAGAATGTTTTTTTATACCATTAGATTCAAATACGTCACTTGCACCAAAGGACCTTTTTCCATTAAAGCGGCAGGAAAGTAGTTGGACCATTGTTACACTAATGCACATTATACAAATGCATCAAAGCATTGCCTAGGCAGTGCTTCATAACGACTGATCAGACAAGAATACACCATCATTCTTCGTACAAATACCCAATATGCACGTGTTATTTTTTTAAAAATGATGCTGCATACATTATTGTTGGTTACAGATATTGCAATTATACTGTATATGCACTATTTACATAAGGTAACATATTTTAGCATTTGCATTTGCATTTGAAAAACGGGACGAAATAACGGGACAAAATCAGCACAATATTGTATTATTCCAATGCACGCATTTAGAGAACAATTTAACGAAAAAACATGATAGCAGGGAAGATTTGCACTTGCTCTCGATGCAATGCGGCTGTCAGAGTGCTACGGTCTGACTTTGGAATGAGTGTTCACGTGACTGTTATGAAGGCTTCCAAAGCGGCCATGGAAATTAGAGGGTTTGGGGAGCGTGGGAGGAAGTGGTGGTGGTAGCGGGGGACAGGTGGTGCGGGTTAGGATTTTTGAGAGCTAAAGCTGTGTTTAATTAATAATTCACGGGTGACTGACCCACACTGAGACGGAAGCTCATTGTGAATGTCGCTATGTAGGGGCAGCTATCCGAGGCCGATTACACACCGTACAAAAGGCGCTACTTGTGCTGAAATTTTAATGCAACAGTCTGGAGTAGTGTGGAGCCAAGAGCTTGTGCAGAGAGCGGAGAGCTTGCAGATATAGTTGTGTTTATCGTGTTTAAATATGCATAGAGATACCCACCGCGTTGCAGCATCAGCGTGAGGCAGCATCAGCGTGAGCCACCTCAGTTAAATTTCCAGTCACGGAAAAGGTCAATAGGGTGGCACGGTGGCGCGGTGAGTAGCGCTGCCGCCTCACAGCCAGAAGCCCCCGGGTTCGAATCCTGGGTCGGGGGCCATTCTGTGTGGAGTTTGCATGTTCTCCCCGTGCTCGCGTGGATTTTTGCCGGGCACTCTGGTTTCCTCCGACAGTCCAAATACATGCTGCTGCATAGGTTAATTGGCCTGCGGACTAAATTGACCCCAGTGCCCTGTGATGGACTGGCGTCCCATCCTGGGTATAGTCCAGTCTTGCGCCCTGTGTCTGCCAGGATAGCATCTGGCTCACCGCGACCCTGTACATGATTAAGCGGTTTCTGACAATAGATGGATGGAAAAGGTCAGTGGCCCAGTGATATCTCGATTGGTTTTAGGTACCAACCTTGGCCTACTCCACCGACCAGCAATGGGGAAGTGTGGTCAAGGTACCCCCACGATTTAGGCGTCTTGGGGGAGGCCTTCCACAGGCAATGGATTGACTAATACGCCAGATTATCGTAGATTTACGAAACGCGCAGGGAGTACGATACAATGTTACGATGCCCAAACATTTCACAGCTCTGCCATTTCAGAATGAATGTTGCAAAATAGCGGTGTGTGTAAAATATCAACCTTAAACATCACAAACAACACTTACCGTGTACGCAATCATGGAGGGGCCGCGGATTCAAATTGCAATAGTTAAAATCAAAATTGAAATCTTGCCACTCAAACAAAAAGTTATCACAGTGGCACGTGCAAATGTCAACTACGCAACAAACAAATCCACTTTTAAAACGTTTATATTCGTGTGAAACAAGATCTGTCAGCCGTATTTGTTAGATTTTGCGCCGTTGTTATTTCATTATTATTTTTTATTGCCTTTGGAACTTGACAAATGCTATTTGTCAGATTTGTATTCGATAGAACCTCCATAGCTTTGTTATGCACAGCGATACTAGAAACCCGATGTTGATTTTAACAATGTTTTTTGCTGGTTGCTCCTCAGAGCTGTTCTTTCGGGATAGCCGTGTCGAGCGATCTCCCTCGCGACGTTTCGCCTCCCACGTTGGAAGCATCAACGTAGGAGGCGAAACGTCGCGAGGGAGAGAGGGAGATCGCTCGACACGGCTATCCCGAAAGAACAACTCTTGAGGAGCAACCATCATGAATCGAGTCGTGAAAACCAGTACAATATTATTCGACAACATTTAAGGAAAGAGCCAACAAGGTTTTATACAATAGCACCATTGATTTTCACTCACATAATTCTCTCGGTGGCTGTGGTGGCATCATGGGAAGTTCGTTTAGAGACACGATTTTAATGTCACCAGTGCCTGGAAGGAATGTAAATTATTTATCCTTGTGTGCAAAATTTGGCAACATTTTCTGAAACATGGTTGTTTAGGAAATACACTCATGTCGTCACTTCAGGGTCTTTGAAAATATCTGTAATTTTCGTATCTCATCAGGAATGTCAACAGATTGTTATCTCGATCTAGCTGTTACTGTACTGAGTGCATGCGTCTGGTAATTTATAACGTGATGCTTTTCCGTCCCACCCCATGTTTTTGCACACCTTGCCTAGTTTACACTGTGATGATGACTTGCAAACCACAGAGGCTTGATTAAAATGGGGCCAGTTGGAAAGCCACATCTACCGTCAGTTAAAAATAATTAGCTTCTGGTTGCGATTCCTATTGAAAATGTGGGGGAGAGTAATTAATTTTAAAAAATGCATTTTTATTTTAAAGCTAATTGCCTCCTTTGGTGATTGCCTTACCAATTAAATGGCAGAGACTTTGCTCTGCTGAAATTGCGTCTCAGTTAGGTGTATTAAAGTATTTTCATCCCACATAATTCATTTCATTATCTCGTTCGCACAGTTTAAAAGAAAGCTATGAAGCACATTAACGATGGTTAAGCCTTTTCATATTTTGCACTCAGACCATTTTCTCGATCCGAATGTACAGTGTCGCTTTGTGTGGGAAAGTACAGATGTAATTTGTAAATGAACTATGTAAAGATGCTTTTTGATTATGTTTAATTGAATCGGCCTAGGCTGTGTTTATTAAAGACAATTCTGCAGCATCGAATATCGAATGAATCTGCCGAATAGGTGCATGTTGTGCTTTTGCCAGCCAGACTATTGGCCTTCAAGGTTGAAAATGACAAATCAATCTTGTTCCCTTTAGTTGATACTGAAACGTCGCATTTTCCCAGGTGGCCGAGCCTACTCCATGACTCTGCATACATTACACTCTTGTGGTTTGGCTAGATGTGGCGGGAAGTTAAGGATCGTTTGGTGGAGAGGGGGGGGGGAAGCGTGTGGGTGCGTTGAGGAGAAATGTTGGGAAGGGATATGCTGTGAGCAGGACGAGCAGGGCTGCTGGCTAGGGTTTGGGCTTGGAGAACGACCGAATATTGTGTAAGTGTAGAAAACCGATTGTCAGGGTTTCATCGCTGGAAGCCTCAGGCTTTCCTCTGCATCAGTGCGCTGGGAGGCAGGCTTGTGGCTCGGTTTAATAATGATGGCACATGGGAAATGCAGGGGAAATGGGACAGTAGCTGAAGTATCCGGTGCTGTCAGGTGACCTTTATTAAAGCCTCCACCACCTGCATTAATTTTTCCGAGTTTGCCTCTGTTTTAACATTTCAGGTTATATTTAGATCGACCTAGTAGTGACAACACGCTGCAACAACTGCTCTGAAATGTCAGGATTACATGCCTATGGAAAGTTAGACCAATCCATGCAAATGCAATTGATGTTTTTGGAGGAGCAGAATTGATGGGCGGCAGGGTGATGCCGTGGTAACATTCGTCGCTTCACGGACAGAGAATCTGCCCAAGGCGGTTCGATTCCTGCCTTGGCCACATTTCTGTGTGGCGTTTGTGTGTTCTCCCCCTAGTGTGCGTGGGTTTCCTCCGGGTTCTCGGTTTCCTCCCACACTTAAAAAAATAACTCATTAAGTCAATGGCGGAAAACATCATAATATATAGGACGCAGTGTCTGGCCGGTTGGCGTTGGCTAACCGCGTGACTTCTGCAGGTCATGATCAGGCGTTATGACGCCTCCAACGCGGGAAGCGAAATGTCACGAGGGAAAGATGGAGATCGCTCGACACGGCTCTCCCGAAAGAACAGCTCTGAAGAGCAACCATCAGTGCACACATATATGCAATATATTCAAACAATGCACAGGCCTCCTGGATCTTAACACACAATGTTAAACAATTAATCCGCTTTATCAGAATAACATCACCAAGAAGAGAGCGCTGACATGTTAAAGCAGGCTTAATAAACAAAAATAATAATTGCGGAATGAATGCTTCAATTGAATCTCTTTTGTTAAATGGGGAATGAAAATTGTGATACTGTTTGGTGGGAATAAAACACTCTGGGAAGCGCTGTAATTACAGCGTTCATTGCCTCCACATCACGAGAGGTCCCGCTGTGCCTTTATCAGTGCTTACTCCAGCTAAGGAATGTCTGCAGCAGTATTTGGAACCAGCGTGGCCCGGTCCTCGTGACCAGACTCAGCCTGAAGGACGGCTCCAGGACTGTTGAGATTGACCTTGGCTTTGGTGGGGTGGCCCCGGCCAGAGGCCTTGGCTTAGGGACACCAGACTTGACATTGACCTCAGCCGAGAGCATTCGGCCTTGATTGGCCTGGACCTTGCCCCTTAACCGAGAATCTCTCCCGGTCATGGCTTCAGCCTGGCTTTATTGCATTTGTCCTTGACCCCAGCCATGGCAATCGTGGGTCTTGGCCTTGAATATACGACTGTTTGGTTACTAATGAATAGAGGAGATGCACTCTTGCCCTGCTTCTCGTTCATGTCATTGATTGCCACAGAAAGCCAATGGTGAAACAGCTACTCATGCCGTGCTGTCTTTTAATGGTCGACACCACTGATAAAAAAAAAAAAACTACCTTAATTGTCCACTGAGGAGTCTGTGGAGAAGAACCTGGGTTGACATTTTGGATGAGATTTGAAATAGTGTGCTTAAGTTCATCTACAATCAACACATTGATTAATGTTGGTGAGAGTGGTTAGTGTACACTCAAGGTATAGATCTCTTTTTGGCGCTAAAAACACAACACTTATTATTGAAAATTACGTTTTACAACTCCAGCCGTGAGAGTGAAACGTACTGTGTGAATGCGTTGATGGTCGCCGATGTATTGGGTGAAGGAAGCAGAGTGATGAGGGAGTTCTGTCTAATGAAAACATTCTACAAGAGGCAAAATACGTGGATCGGGCACTTTATCATAGATGAGAGTCTGATATTGGAAGATCTTGAAGCAAGGATGTTTGGAAAGAGGCCAAGAAGGCAGAAATGGAAAAATGCTGCCGGACGACTTGAAGGAAAGGGGTCGGCGTCTGCAGAGTGAAATGAAGAATACTGCTCAAAATCGGACAGGATGGAGGGAGTTTGAGCCCAACATCCGCCACTAAGTAGGGAACTAAAGAAGACGGATGTGAGTGGAGAGTTGCAGAGTTCTAGCGTGTGCAATATGCGTTTCTTATGTAACGTTCCGACGTTTAGTTAGCTCCTCCGGTATTGATTAAACTGTTCTCGTGCTGATGTAGCACGGCGGATGTGCCTTGAGCAATTGATACACACGTGTGCGTGTGTTTTATCGTAATCTTAAATATAAATAACCAAGTCCGTGGCGCTGGCTCGTTTCCAGCGATTGCTGGTTACACACAGTTCAGTATTTTGCACACACAGTTCACAACGTCTATCCAATGCAATTCCTGTCATCATTTGTGGCAAAGGCCAAGAAAATGACTTGTTGAATGGGGCTATAATTCTATTGATTTTCAAGTAAATAAATAAATCAAATGTGTCTTTGAAGTGTACTGACTGGCAAAAAAACCCGTGAAACTTAATACCTCTTTAAAAATAGACTCGGCATGCAATTTTGATGTGGCTTATGTTAGCGCACCGAAATCTTTGACTGTTTTATAGGTGTATAAACTCGGAGCGCGTTAAGAGCCTCTTCTGTAACGAGCCTAAGGAAGAGAGCGCATGTTTGTGCCTTTGAGAGACGCGTTAATGTTGCCTCTGAGCCGAGGCAATGATGCGACTGATCGGGACATCAAAGGCTGCCGTTTGCACACTTCGACAATGGGCAGACAATCGGCAGGTCGTGTGCGGTGGGGTAAAGTGTGAGTAATGCCGCCATTTATAAAGTATCTGACCAGGGTAGAAGAATAGTCCAAACACTCTCTAAACTCCAGGGCTCTCTGGAGATTCTTCTAGTTGACGTCTTTCCATCAGCAGTGGCGTGGGCAGGCTGTTTCACGACAACGCCTTTACCTGAATTAAGCAGCAACATAGGAACATATCTCATCTCATCTCATTGTCAGAAACCGCTTAATCCTGTACAGGGTTGCGGTGAACCAGAGCCTATTCCATCGCAGGGCACCGGGGGCAATTTAATCAGCAGCCCAATTAACCGATGCAGCAGCATGTATTTGGACTATGGGAGGAAACCGGAGTGCCTCGCGAAAACCCACGTGGACACGGGGGAGAAAATGCAAACTCTACACAGAAAGGCACCACCCAAGCCAGAATTCGAACCCGGGTCCTTGTTGCTGTGAGGCAGCAGCGCTACTCACCGCTCCACTGTGCCGTCCCCATATAAAAATATGTAATATTTTAATTCTGCAAAGTGATTTTCGCTTTGTTTTTTCAAGCATCGTCGGACAACCGCACGGGGTGGTGGCGTGCTACAGGTTGCTCGGACCATTTTTCTCTATTGATCTCGCCTAGACCTCTTGCCGCGGTATACTGTAAGAACTTTGTGTCGAGAACGTTGCCACATCCTCTCCTATTCCTACCCATTTGTCAAAGCCGACAGACCCACACTCGGTGCTTCTGAATAAAAAAAAAAAAACTCACTTTACCACAGGCGCAAAAGAAAATTGTATTTTCGTTAAGATTTAAAGCCAGGCAGCCCCCCGCTCTTACACCGCAAAAAGATTCCATTTTCTAAAAGCAGAACAGTTTACATGCATTTCCGCCCTTTGCGTGTCGTGTGGAAATTGGGTTTAAACCGTGGCATATTTTTTTCCTTGCATCCCCACACCGAAGATCTCGCAGCGTGACAGCCCGGCTGTAATTTTTTTTTCCTTCCCTTAGGTGGGAGCACAAGGGAGACGAGGAGGAAAGGACAGTGGAGGAGATTGAACGACGCTACTGAATCTCACAGCGGCCGGGCGATGCCTGCTCGCCATATGCAAAGGTACACTTGCGTTCCGCTGCCTAATGCGCAGATGACTGATGTGTGCGTTAGGCTAAACATGCCTCGTCAGATTGTTTATGAGCCATGATAATTGTGAGTGGTGCTGGGGTTTGTGTTTTTGGATAACTGGTTTTGTTCTTGTATCGATAGCAGAGGTTACGGCACGGTGGGCAACCGTTTGTTGTTATTTGGTGTAATGAGGCGCACGCATATCATTACCACAAGAATAGTCTGTGCAGGTAATGGCTTCAAATACTGGAAGTCCTCCAGAGAAGGACTTCAAATGCGCTGTGTATAAATTTAAAAGGACGGCGTCTCATTGTGTTCCTTGAACGGGGGGGAGGGCTGAGGTGGGATCAACTATGCTGTTAGAAAAACCCCATCAGTTACAGAGTACTCAATCATCGCAGCAAACTATACAGTCTCATCACGGTCATTGCTCTTGAACAGTACAAAGTAGTACCGTTTCAATCTAGAGACATTTCAGAATTATGATCTCAGGACCATTATAGACACCGTGGTGCTGTGGGTAGTTCGTGGGATCTAGACAAGTGCAGGCCCTCGTCTCAGTTATTCGTACAACTTCTGCAAACCGGCACTTGGCAATAATGTTAACACGTACCTTTGTCTTACTGATTTCTATGAGGCAAGGCTTTTACTGAATAGTACAGTTGCAACTGTGCGATCTAAAATGATATTGGGTCGTATTGTAGAGGAGCATTGCTTTTATGTGTTAACATAGCATTTTGGTGTGCGTGTTTATGTAAGCCGCCCTGGATTCGGGCGACTGCTAAATGATAAATAATAATAATGCATCATCAAAGCTGTTCTTTCGAGATCGCAGTGTCAAGTGCTCTCCCTCGCAGCCTTCAGGGCTCGACACGGCTATCGCGACAGAACAGCTTTGCAGAGCAACCATCATGAATCGAGCTGTGCAAACCTACATCAGTACAAAAACGCATCATCTGTATCCAACTGCATCTCTGGACGCCGTGGCGACGAGACAAACACCACCAACAACGTGTATTTACGTAGGGTGCTCCAAACGTGACTGCAACCCAGCATACAGAACAAAAAGGCTAAATAGTAAACGTTCTCCTTCGTGCGACAGGGGCACCGCGACCTGCCACACACTGAATATACCAGCCCGGATCTGCCTGGACCCAGATGGTAAAGACCGAGACTTGTTTTTTTGATGTACTGCCAGTCTCCCTTGAGGGCTTTGTGCTTAGACCATTACTCTCCCGACAATACATCAATGACCTTCCCCTCGTATCTCTGTTTAACTGTTGCGTTGTGATGTACAAAGATTATATCACCGCGTTTGCCAGCGCATATTCGCAGGGCAACACCGCAACCCTACCTTGAACTCGAACCCGAGATTTCAAACTGTCGAGGCACATTGTATTATTAAAGTCAGTTTTTATTCAAGGTGATTATGTTCGTTATAATTTTGTCCTCCAATTTTTTTTAATTTTATTTTTAATCTTGCAATACATCTGAACCTTTGAAATCAGCTCATTAAACAAACTTCCACTATCAAACTCCTGGATGTTCTCATTGATCGAATGCCAACCTTTGAGCACTATATTCGATCACTGGACCAAAAGTCTTTGTGTTGGACATAACTTCATTGGCATGTTAGCTGCTGACATTGTTAATGCTGGCATTCTGTTTCATCACATCATTATATATACACACACACCTTGACTGCTACGATCCTTTATCCAACTGTTTGAAGCTGGTTCCAACGAGAAAATTGCATCATCTGCATATAGAGGCCTTTATATGTAACCTCCCCCAACATCAGCGCCACCAATGTGGAATGAATCCTTAACGCTAAATCGAATTATGTTTCAAGCCAATAGCCTCTCCAATGAGCTGGTGCTTATAAACAAAACATTGCACAAAGCTTAGGATGAGATTTGTATGGATTTTTTTTGCAGTCATCCCAAATGCAGTGCATCTATGGGGATGCTGTAAGCTGATGTTAATACACATACCAGGCACCTCTGGGTGTTGGGATTCTTTGTTGCAGTGTGAGAACCACCAATGTTGGCCCACTGGCTTGTGAAAGACCTTAGGTACGGCTTGGATCAGGCTTGGCTCAAGTGAGCTGGCTCAAAGCCATGCTTAACTTGAGGTGGCTTTGAGCATGGGCTCCAGCCACGCTTGGGATTGCCTTGAGCTGAGCCTGAGCCAGCTCACGGCTGAGCCACTCTGAGTGGTGGCACGGTGGTATCACAGCAAGAAGGTCCTGGATTCGATTCCTGGCTCAGGCGCTTTTCTATGTGAAGTTTGTGTGTTCTCCCTAGGCTCAGATGGGTTTTCGCCGGGTGCTCAGGTTTCCTCCCATAGCTAGAAAAAAACACTCACTTTCTGGATGATAACATCTTAATATTTCTAGAATGCAGCCTCTGGAAAATGTTGGTGTCGACTTACCACATGGCTGCCTCCCCCCTTCCTCGCTTCTTTGTGGTTCCTTCCACATTTGAGTTTTTCTCCTCTCTCTCTTTGGGATTGAACGAAACTGGCGTCTCGGAACGCCTGAAGATGCCTCCAACGTGGGAGACAAAACGTCGCGAAAAGAGAGAGGAGGGATCGCTTGACACGGCTATCCCGAAAGAACAGCTTTGGAAAGCGATTCCCTTGTATCGAGCCGTGAAATCCTACATCAGTATATGTTATATTGATGGGTCCCCCCCCCACTCCTTGTGAAGAATCCCCTTTGATCTTCTTTCTTTTTAATATTCTGCAGCTGCATTTTGGATAAGGAGCGGTTTAAACCGGGCTCGTTCGGTTAGCTGATGCTAATGCCATTCTTGAGTGTGTAATTCTCTATCGCAAGCGGTAGAGGAGGCCAACGATCTAATGCGAGCGAGGCTGCCTTTTTGCCAGAGGCATCCGGACATCTATCGCTCTCATTTGCAATCCCGTGCATCTCGTTTCAGACGATATGCTAACCACGCGTATATATATATTGTGAATGGACTCATAAGCTGATTTGTAAGTTCATACGGCATTTGCTAGTGATCTTTAATGGTTATCAGAGGCTAATGATAGGCCTGGAGGGCAACATGCTAAAGAAGCTTTTCAAAATTCACGCTACGTTGATGTCGACAACATTAATGAAATATAACCTTCGTGCTCGACGGGTTTTTTTTGTCTCCCTATTTGCACCGCGCCCATCCACTTTAATTCCAAGTCTCCGGTTTATGTCTCTATTCCGTTCTTCTCTCCCCTCCACCCCCAAACGTCGCCGAGTCGTTTCGTGGAAACGTGGAACTTTGATAAAACGTCAAACGAATAAGAAAATAGAGAAAGCGTTGCGACGAGGTAGCCGGCGTGAAAACATTCGCGGAAGATTTTACGGAGGATGCTGTCGTCGGACGCGTCGCAAAACCCGAGAGAAAACCCGTGAAGCCCCCACGGGCGAGTTGGCTGCGAACGCCGCGCAGGCATCGATTTAAACAACCTCCGCTTAATCTACTACTTTTTTTTTTTTAAACAAGAGTCGCTGAAGCGGCAAGAAATAAAATATACATGGGCACGTGTTTATATATTATATAGCTAATTGCGCATCATTACACGTGCACTCTCTACGCGCAGAGCGGTTGGGGGCTTCAGTGCTCGCTTTCCCTCCTCTGCCCAAATACGCTTTAGCTGCACACCTTGAATCGGTTGTGCCGCTTTGAAATGCAATCTACGTTGTGACCGGTTTAAAAGGCCGCTATCCATGTTGACCCGAATTGGCCGGTTGCTACCTAATGGTGGGGGTATTGGAGTGGAGTTTTACAGCTGGGTGCCTTTCATAGTGCCAACCTTCTTTAGTCTGAGGGTCTTCGCATCACTATTTGTCTTGAACCTTCCCCCAGATCTGTTCACCAAGAGAGACCCTCCCAGTAGTGCGGGAGTCCAGACCTGTTCACCAAAGGAGACCCTACCAGGCGGACTAGACTGCAGCCCTGTTCACCAAGATAGACCCTAGCAGGAGGGCTAGACTTTGACCTGTTCTCCAAGGAAGATCCTAGCAGGAGGGCTAGACTCCAGGTGACACAGCTTTAGGGTTAATTGGAACACGCAAACCCCTCCACCGCGATAAGCTTACGTTCCATGAAATGCAATATGCTCTATTATGAAAATAGCATTAGTTACTTTTCCAAAAAAAAGACTGACATCGTGAAATGCTTAACAGATGGCTCTTCATTTATGAAGCATTGGCAAGAGGGCACCATGTGATGATAAATTTACAAAAGAATTGTACCTCTGCAGCCTTATTTAAGGTTTTCTAGGAACTGTGAAGCAAAGAATGTAATTAATTTACTCGAGTGATTTTTCTTTCAACACGTGAATAATGGCAGGTACCGTGAGAATGGAAATTGTACCGTGAGCCAATAGTATCCTGTGTGATGAGCGAGGATGAGAGAATCTCGCTAAACCCAAAGTTTAGAGTGACTGGATGTAGGGCTACCATCTGTCCTGATTTTTCCTCCCAGGATTGTCCTCTTTTTGACGTAGCTATCCTGGGATATGTATAAGCTTTCCCGAGGCATTAACAGTCCCCATTTTTGTTAGTTATATAATTATAAAATGCCACTCAAGACAAATGCACGTACGTTGAGTTCTCCCTTCATGTGCTACTGTGAGATATTATTTATTCTTGCCACGACTTGTCCCGTTTCATCTTCATACCTCAGGGGTGGCGGCCAGGGCTCTGTGGTGGATTGAGCACTGCCAACAAAAGCCATAGGCCTGGTAAGACAGGAGTCACCTGAGACCTATCTGTCATGTAACTTTTTGGACCATTAAAGAGCTAAGTGGGAGAGCCTAACCGTATCGACCCACCATTATGAACCGCGAAGTTAATTCTGAAAAAGGAAGAGCGCTGTAGAGTAGGTTCGCAATAACGATTACCAATTTGAATAGTGTTACTGGTATAATGGCAAGCACACCCTGACTTTCAGTACAGAGATTGCCGTTTCGATCTCCCTGTGCGACAATTGTCCACCCAGCGGCATAAATGGGGCATACCAATTAGTCCATTGGCAAGGGTAAATTGTGAGCACTCCCACTTTCTTCCGAGGCGTGTGGCCAGTGGGGAAGAGTGCCAGATTCCCTCCTCTAAAGGACCTCTCTGGTCATGGGCCACTCCGCCAGATGAGGCCCTTCCACCATCAGTGGCATGAGCAAGCAGTTGCAGGGTTGCTTCTTTAACTGTACCGTCACTGGACAAAATGACGGTGCGGCTAAATCTAAATGTATTGATGTAGGTTTCACGGCTCGATGCATGATAGTTGCTTTTCAAAGCTGTTCTGTTGGGATAGTCATGTCGAGCGCTCGCTCTCAATTGCGACGTTTCGCCTCCCACGTTGGAGGCATCCTCAGTTCTGACTGTGTCTGGGCGAGGCCGAGTATGCTGGCTGTATCATAATAATGTAGAGCTCTGTGTTGTTCTTTCTACACCAAGTCACACTCGGAACTCAAGACGCCTGATAATGCTTCCAACGCGGGAGGCATTATCAGGCGAAGTAGAGATGGGGAGTGCTCGACACGGCTATCCCGAAAGAACAGCTTTGACCAACAACTATAACATCTAAATGTAGTCCTTAGCAAAAGCATCTAAAATTATGTAGGAGCACAACTTTCTTCAACAAAATACAATTAATCCCGTGGACAAGCAACTGCTTGTCTGTAGACTTTAATTAAGATTTATTTGGTACTGTATCCCCACTGCACACACAATAGATGCAGCACTGCTTAGGGTTAGGTTGAGCTGATTACGGAGTAAGCATACTCATGTAATTAGTACATGATAGAATACCATTAATTAAACACTTATTATATTAAGTGTCCTCACTGTTAATAATTTACTCGGTAATTATTCAATGTTTGGAAGAAAGTTTACAAAACTGCAGAAACTACAGATGCGTGTTGGTTTTGCGTGGCCCCCCCCCATCCTTACCCTATTTTTGTGGTTTTATTCGCGTGATTTAGTTGGATAATTCCCTTTCATTTCAAAGTCCAGACCTATTTTTATGGCACGCTGCTGTTCATGGGGCGCATTTTACATTTTTTGGCAGCTAAAGCCATTCCCCTGCGCTTCTGTAAACAAACATTTCCCCTTCTAAGCCTTACATGAAGCCAATTTGGCAGCGCAAGTGCTGTGCTTCAGAGCTGAGATGTGCCTCTCCTAGTGCCTCTGTCACTCCCAACCAGAGTCAAACTGTCGCTGACCTACTATACCACCACTGGCACGATTGGGCACGTCTACTGGGGAAAAGTGGGAAAGGGGAATAGCAAGCAAGGCCGGACGCACGGCCAACAGGGCATCAATGTGCCCGCGCAAATGGGTAAGCAACTTCACCGTTCAATACCCTTCGGTGTGACGCGCATTTAAAGAGGCTTTAAAGGATTCCTCTCCTGCCAAGATAGCCGCACATGAGGGATGTTAGCGCTAATTGCAGAAACCCAGAGCATTCGCATGCCTTCTTGCGTGCATGTTCAAGGCTGTTTACTCACATTTCTCAGAATAAACCTGTTTGCTGTGCTATGGATTGACGGATGTAAATATTTCCCTGTTGTAGAAGAGAAAAACATTGCTCGCTTCCTGCTCATGCCGTTGACTTGAAAAAAACGTAATGCGAGTCTTATGTCGGTATTTGTGCATATTGACAATCTCCAGTAGCCTTGTGTTGGTGTTGTCCCCCCCCCCAAATTGCTGTAAAGCTAAAGCATATTTCACATTAATACAATTTGAAAAACTAAAATGTGTAAACACACCCAAGGGAGTGGGATGTTCTACGCACACCAGATACATTTAAAATTTTTTTAAGTCATCACCGTTGCAGTTGTGCATGTAAACACTGACTCACAATGTGCTCTGCTAATTGGCCTCTCATACTTCCTTTGGGGCAGATAAGTGTGTGGGCATCAGTAATTTGATCCCTTGTAACGAAACAAACCACTCTCCTTAAATTGCACATCTTAAGGGAAATTTATCAGCATAACAGAATGCCCGTGTATAATGTATAATATAAGAAACGTGCATCGTTGCAGTATATTCATTAAACCTCCACCCTCCCATTGTTTTGACATAATTCTGCCAACGGAAATAAGGTCCGTTGATCACTTTCACAGCTCGATCCCTTTAATCTCGGCTAACTGCTCTGTCTTTGAAGTGCGGTTGAGGAGGTGCGGTGCGACGTGTGGTGTGGGCAGTGTGAGGTTAAAAGTTAAGGTTACTTCCCGTGCTGCAAATGCAATGCAAATCAGATCTAATTAGGGCAAAAGACTTCCTCTCTACTTTTTGCTCATAGTCGACAATCAAATCTCAAAGCAATCTGAGTGTTCAGTGGTCAGCCTCTTTTTTGGGGGGGGGGGAGGCGGCAGAGGTGGGAGATTCTGCATTAAATATATAACAACCCAATTGTACGAGTCTCATTTTCCAACCGGAAGGAAATTGAATATATAAGCCTGCCATGGTTATTATATGTTTCTATGATTTCCTGTGTGTGGCAATGTGGCGGAATTGGTAATGCCTATTATAACAATTACGACGGATGACTTGATCATAAGTGATGATAATGATAAAAGTTTAATTGCTCATCAGTGATGGTTGGTATGTGTGAAATTTACATTTGTGATGACGATGTTGATGAAGATGATGATGATGATAAGCCTTATAAGTACACACTCAAATTAACAGTTTTCACGATAGGGAGCGTCTGTTAATTTAGTTTATTAACATTTGCACGTAATTAGAGAAGAGGCTTCTTGGGAGATATGCTTATTTACTGGCAAACTTGCGCTTGGCATATGTAATCGGACATAATCTAATAATGTGGAGCAAATAAAATTGTTGATAAACAAGCAAGTGGAACAAATTCTGGCAGTTTTCACTCCCAAGAGCCTGCGCAGGGAAATGCATTGGCCATGGAAAATCATATTACAAAAAGAAAAACCCCATTATGCTTCCGCTAAATTTGCTACTCATCTGCATCAGCTCTTAGTGTGTCTTTCACGATGCCAACGTTACTAATAGGTGCGGAGAAACCATTCTAAGCATCACAATTCAAGCCTAAGAAGAGTGTGTGATATACAGCTCCACGTTGTGTTTCTGTGATGTTATTACGATCCTTGTTGCGTCGCATAATGTTTGACGTTTCGTTCCCGATGCGTGAACTAAAATTCAGTTCCAGCAGCATCATGTCGTCCAGACATTGCGTCAACATAATAGACTGGCATACTGGCGAGAGGATTTTTTTGAGGATGCTAAAGCCAAAGTCGGTTTGAAAACAGGGAGAAATTGTAAACGGTATGGCCTTCATTTGGGGCATGATCCCATTGCGTAACCTTTCACTTAGCCGCAGGCTTTTTCTCTGTGCATAAAAAAAAACGCGCCCAGTGACTCCACATGAAACCATCACCTTTCGTGTAGTCCAGCATATGGCTACTTATTACCATCCAAAGTGAACCATGTTCTATCCACGGTTCGATGAAGGTTCTGTCTAAGCTACCAGTTGCCCGGTGGCCTAATAGTAACACAGCAAGAAGAGTCTGGGTTCTATTCTCGACCTGGATGCCATTCTATGTGGAGTTTGTATGTTCTCACCCTGATCTGCATAGGGTCCCTTTGAGTTCTCTGGTTTTTTCCCATAGCTAAGAAATAACCACCAAATGTAACTCATATTGGCTTAATACGTAATTACACATAGCAGTATCGCCTACCATTGTTAAAACTTGCCAGCCCTCCTGAACGAGTCTTGGGTAAACAAACATGATCATAATAATGAATCATCGGCCTAATGAAACATTCGCGAAACGTCGCACAAGAAATAAGAGGAACCCTAGACATGGCTAAGAGCAGCTCTTCAGAGTAATTATATTCAGATTGTACCTTTAATACTTCTGGATGGACAGGTGGGGGTGGCATTTGAACCCCCCCCCACATCCGTTGCTTCAGCCAGTTGATCGGGATTGAATCTGCAGCCTCTGGATCCAGTGCGATAACCATTCCTCCATCCCTGAAGGCATTCTAACCAAATCAAAATCAGTGTTGACTCCCAGTGCATGATTCAAGTGCCATTGCAATCACTTTTGGGGACGGACAGCATTTCAGCTATCATCACTGCGTGCTTGTGAACTCGCAGTAATCTGAGGATTATCAAACGAGGGCCAGCACTTAGATTTTTTGCTGGGGACAAAAAGGAAAAGAATCCAGCAACACTTGATATGCTGTCGAGCCGTATTGAGAGACCAAACGATCTGTGTTATTACCCTAACCAGACCACATCTGAATGGGAGTGTTGGAAAATCGCTCCTCGTGATTGTGCTTCATCGGAACAGAGAGAGTCCAAACACAAGGGAATATTAGATGTGGTCAATTGCCAACCCTTCCATACCTATACTCTCGTGAAGGAATAATCTACTGGTGTGTGTTTGTCACGTCTTATGAATCACTGCGATCGCTATTCACATTATTCATTCATTGGCAGAAACTGCTTAATCCTGTACAGGGTTGCGGTTAGCCAGAGCCTATCCCGGCAGACACAGGGTGGAAGGCAGGGCAATACCTAGGATTGGACGCCAGTCTGACACAGAGCACGGGGCAATTTAGTCGCTAGGCTAATTAACCTATGCAACAGCATGTCTTTGGACTGTGGGAGGAAACTGGAGTGCCCGGAGAAAACCCATGTGGACACGGGGTAAACATGCAAACTCCACACAGAAAGGCATCCGAGCCGGGATTCGAACCCAGGGATTTCTTGCTGTGAGACGGCTTCTCACTGTACCGCCCTATTCATATTGTTACCCAAATAAATATGTATCTAAATCAGCTCGTCATCTAAGCCATTTTCTTCACTCTGGCTTAATGACGCACAATTAATTAAACTACGGGCACATTTTTAACGATCAGAGATTTGTGAAAAATTTCATTAGTCAATCTCAATGTTTTATAAAGCAATTACAACGAATATAATAAACACTTTTTCGTGTTTTGTTCACGTGTTATGTATAGAGCACTAAATTGAACTATTTATGGTGGAATTTAAAGTGAATAATCGCATAGCTGGGATTTTTGACAGGACATATTTAATGACGTCTTGCATCCATAGTGTTCTTGTGGAATCTGGGTCTTTGTGTAAATACAGTCCATGCATGTAAAGTCCGATGTAGATGTACAGCACATGTACAATAGATGTCGTGGCAAAGCCTTGTGCTTCCCACAACACCTACACCATCCTTATGTTTGTGCTTGGTCGTCGCCTGTCCAACCACTTTCAAAGGCGCAAACTTAGCTGAGGTCTGATGACGTTGGGCACATTCTTCGTGATTTGGTGAGTCTATACGGTGCATGCAATCAACACCTGATGTTAAATTTGATTAGGTAGCCGATTCAATCTCCCAGCGTGGCAGCTGAAACAATGCTGCAAGTTTCTGAAATTCCCCCACTTTTGTCCATCCAGGAGTATAAACAGGTACACCACAGCCGATTGTCTGGTCGCGTTTGGTGGGGTAAAGTGTGGGTATTCCCGCCTCATCCAAAATATCTGGCCCGCGTGGAAGAGTAGGCAAAAATATTCTCTAGAGGCATTCTCTATAAATTCCCTCCAGTGGAGAGCCGGGCAGCACGGTGGCGTAGCGGTGAGTAGCGCTCCCGCTTCATCACAAGAAGGACCCGGGTTGGATTCCTGGCTCGGGTGCCTTTCTGTGTGGAGTATGCAAGTTCTCCCCGTGTCCGCGTGGGTTTTTCGCCGGGTACTCCGGTTTCCTCCCACAGTCCACATGCATGCTGCTTATGTTAATTGTCCTGACTAAATTTCCCCCTGTGGTGCCCTGAGATGTTGTAACCTGCTTACCCCTCCCCACTGAACAACCGAAAAAAAAGAGCCACATAGCTCAACGGTTCTTTCCGGCTTAAACAAATAACTAACCGACTGACAAGCAGTGGTGTGAGAAATGAATTTCAGAGCTGCACCTTTATCTCGACCTTCATCCACAATTACGCACGCATAAGGTCCTGGGCTGTGGAGAGGAATGTCAGGATTGAGCCAGGGATGCCACGACAGAAAAAACACAGATCATTAGGCGCGTCGTGTACGATCTTGGTTTGTTTCGACGACGAAGCTGACGATGATTCATGAAGATGGTAGTTGTCCCTCTCGCAACCGCCACCTGCGTCACCTATCGTTGCTGCCACTGTCGATGAGGGATGATGATAGTGATGATGGATGATGAAGATTATTAATTCTAAAATTTTAGTGGTAAGGAAACACGAACGAGGATAAATGGCACTGCTAGCGAAAGCAATCCTCGAGAGATGGTTGGAGTTCAGCCCTATCGAACTGTCAGTAACTCCTTTATCAATCTAGGGTTCTCGGTGAAATACGCATCATTTTTATAGGGTAATAATCCCCACCCCTCAATCCCCAATAGGCTGTTGCATCGGCACATGTGCCAATCACAATTATATGAATAATTATATATATTTTTGTGATGTAGTATTTTGCGGTCTTTAAACCTCTAACCGTTTCTATTAGGTATATATTTTTTGCCCGCAATGCAATCTTGTTCAAGCAAGAATGTTTGGCTCCATGATTTTATTCTCTAAACACAAAATTGTGAGTGTACACACCCACACAGCAGATGACCACGTGGTGAGCTGTGCGTGCATGTGCATGTCGGCATGGGCTGTACACGAGCGTGCTTCTCCGTTGTTTGGTCAATGTGTCCATCAGTTCAGATCCATCATATGTCAACACATTTAATTGCATTGTTTCTCTTTAGACGGAGGAGTCAGACTGGCTGGAAAGCCATAATTGCTGTCCATTACGCCGGTGACCTGACCCCGTTCGCATTACTGGTAATTACCCGCACATCGGTCGAATATTTCCGTTTATCTGCTGGAAGGGAAAGAAGAAATTTCATCCCATTATTAATTTGGATAAAAGCCATTGAAATTGACAAGCAGTGATTGTTATCATCAGCCAGTAGTGCTGCATGGCTTATGCATTAATGGGTTCTTTTGATAAAGCACCTTCTCCTCGCATTGCCTTACATGGGAAGAGGGAGTGTGTGCGGGGAATGGTCTCTGCCGACAATGATGATAGTGATGCGTGTTTTGACAAGCATGAGTTTGCAGTGAATATTTCTCTGGAATTTATGAAAGTGTCACGGGCTATTTAAAAAAAAAAATACAACTGTAGACAAAGCTCCGGTGTTGCTTACGTACGTAATTTCAGCACGATGACATATGAGCATTGTGCAAAGCATTGATGAAATGTCGGGAGAGAATTTAGGTTCACGTGAAAATAAATAAATTTGTTGATAGCTTTGTGCAAAAGTAAAAGTGGCAAATCATTTTGAGTAAAAGCCACAATGTTAATAGTTTACTATTGAGGTGAGACTTGTTTGTGTCAAAAATTATATTCGTTTAATTCCGCAATCAATATTAAATAGGAAACTATCAATGAACTGAAAAAATAAAGTAAACCTGAGTTAAAACTCTCTTGGGATTGGGCGGGCTGTTTTGTTTTATTTTTTAGAGGACATTCGTGAAATCGATGCAGGTTTATCTTCTGTCGCTTACAGTACAAATTCTAGAGTTTTATTTCCTTCTCCGTGTAGATGCTGCGGGACAGAGCAGAGTTATTAATGGCATAGCAAGTTATCTTTTCTCGGCAGACCCTTGACCCACTGCTCAGTAACTCATTGTAACAGCGGTGTATTTTGTAACCGTTGGCCGTGTGACAGGCGACTCTTGCTACGTGCGCAATGCGGGGTTGGTAGCGGGTACAAGCATATGACGGTGACAACATTTCACCTCTGCTCACCTTCACGTTTTCCTTTCCACGGAGTAAATCAGCGCTTTGCGACCACTGCGTGTGCACGGTGCTCATCTCCCACACGTTTTCGGCTCGTGCCGCGTGATGTCCGACGTTTCCATTCGCGTGCCGAAAGCCTCTTTCAGAGACCGAAGGACCCCAAAACACATAACTTTTGGGTTTGCATCGTCCCTGAGGAACCAGGCCTATCGGTCAACCCAGAGGGAGTCAACCACACTGACCTTTACCACCACTGCTGTGGTCTTAGAATATGGAGGGCCCTCAAGTCACATAATCGACCGGCTCAGTCAATCATATTCCCATTACCACACGAAATTGATACTGAATTGAATTTATTACAGGAGGTGATTTTTTTTTATTCGGTTGCACTCCTAAATAAACAAGTAAATAAATAACCATAGACCTAGAAATTTTGAGGCCCAATTATCTAATGAGGTATGTGGGACCCAAAGTTATGTTTAGCTTTAATCATATCTTTTTGCTGTGAATTAATGGTTTTGTGTGACTCCTAATTTAAAGAATATTAATTGATAAACGCGTTGCGTTTGAAATTTTCAACCCTTACTTTTTAAAGGGATATTTTGCCTCACCAACATAAAAAAATATCTACCCTGTTTTATGATACATAATATGAGGTTTCCCTCCTGCGTCTATTTGCATGCATGACCACACAAAATAACAGGTACTGACACGGTCGTACGTGACATGATTAATTTTGCATTAACTTTCTTTACACCAAGCCAAATCATAAATACGGAAATCTCAAAGTAAACGAAAGGATAGGCATTTAAATTGGAATAAATATGGTGTATGAAATGTGCAAAACTAGAGTTACTTATTTAAACGAGACTGAACAGCCTGAAGTGGTATTTTCTTAATTATGTTATAGTCAGTTTGAGAAAAAAAAATCGTGCTTTTAACACACACATGCACGTGATTTTCCTTTTAGTTGTCCATGCCATTTCTCAGAGACTGAAAACTAACCGTGATAATAATAATAATAACATAATTTTCCGCATGTGTGTGCATTTAGATGTACAGTAGTTATGTATAGTCGTACATATATTACTCTTCCAAAACTCCGAAGTCTGCCAAGTGCCTTAATCATTTAATTTTTGTTGCTTTGGATTTTATTAGCTGGTTTTTTTTCTGTCGTTGTTGACATGCCGTTCTCTCCGCGGCCCTTGTGCAGCGCTTTGTGACCCTCGGGTTAAAGGCGCTCTATAAAATGCTATTATTATTATTATAAAGGTAGCTCACATTATTTAGGTTACACTTGTAAAAAAACCTCTTACAAGCATTTACTCTTCATTAGATAAACCGATGTAAAAACAATCATTCGTGATGTCAACTCGAATGTACAATTTACATATATAGGTATTTTTGAGGTGGAATGGCGTGTAGACAGATGCCGTTTGAGGCAAATGTGGTAATCCTCTTGCAATGACATTCAAGTTTATTTAGGCCCCCTTTTGGAAGTCCTATGAGGCATAAAATACACATGTTAGTAATAATAATAATAACGTTTTATATAGCGCCTTTCACCCGAGGGTCACAAAGAGTGAAAGACAGGTCTGAAAAACCTGTCATCATCATCTGTGGTCAGTCCACTGCTTGACGAAGGCCTCGCCAATTCATGACCATCTCTTGCTTACTTTCAAAACTGAAGCATCACTGACCCAGCCTGGGTTCGCCACCACTGGGGTACGAAGAAACAAGGACATATTATGGGATGAAGAACATCTCACAACCCAGAACGGGTGAGATCGACATGTAAATGCTTTGTCTTTAGCGGTGCGTTATTAAAACGGGACTGGTAGTGTCCCGGGAAGACTTGCAGATTCCACGTGGATTCCATCTGAAAACGAGAAGGACTCTGAGAAAAAACCAAGACGGGTGGTAACCCTAGATGTCAACCAGGTCAATGCAAAATGGTGATACCTCTAGCGCTTGGGTCAACTTCACGGGCAAATTATTTATTTAAAAAAGGCAGACAATTTCAAAGGTGATAGAATACAGCTTGGGATAGCACAAGCTCGCCCAAGAATATGTGTTAACCCTTTAAAACATATATAACCACTTTGCTGTGGTTATATAGTGAAGGGGAGGACTGGGGGGGGTGGGGGCTGGGGAGATGGAACAATTCATGCCGGGCTCTTATAGGAAATAAGCTGGTGTTGGAGAATATTTTCTCTCCCAGGAATAAAGATTCATTCCCGCTAGGGACCAATATTGCTTCTTTAAAATGTTTTCACTGCCTTATATTTTTCAACAAAGTAACCCCGACCGTAAACCTTAACTGTAACCAAGAACGGTGTTTTCATGCGTTTTAAGCCTTTACTTCGTGCCGTTTGGCACCATGTCCGATGTTTCACCCCGCGTGTTGTGGAGCTTCTTCAGAAAATTGAATTCTCCCAGTAGATGAAAGCGAAACGTCGTGCTAACGCAGCGGGCGCTGCGACCTGAAAACAAATCTGAGAGCAGCTGTGCAGCAAACCCCGCCACTGGTCGAACAAATATTTACTGTTGGAAACAAACATTCATCCCCGCGGGGGTACAAATATTTGCTGAATATTTGTTCCCTGGGGAGTGAATATTCAGATTCAAAATGTATGGCATACGTCTATGGATTCCTAGTGGGGGGGGACACATTTATGGGGGCGGGAGGGGGAATCAATATCAATTGACAATGTCAGGGCTGGGGCCTGATTTCTAATTGAAGGCAGTCGTTGACTGGTTTTGCTATAGTTCTGAGATCATATTGCAGTTCTATTGATTTGAGATATTCAAATTAGACTTGTTGTTTTTTGTACATCAGATCAGAAGTGAAAGTGTACTATTAATACAAAGGCTATACAAAAAACTCTCCGAAAAACTCGTGAAAGATGGGAGATACTTAACGAAGATGTCTACGTGTTAGAAGGTATCTGCAAAATGTTGGAAATGCATACAACTATAGTGGTGTTAATTGTATCGCAGTGTTAGGCTCTGTGCCACAGAGCCGGTGTAACAGGCCAGAATATATCTCCTGCCCTAGGCTGTTTTATACCCGGGTATATTCTGGTTATTTTACAGGAAGAAATATTCCGTAGCACAATCCGTGGTCTTTCCTTAGGCAGGACGGCTGAGTGGGTTTTTTGCTTTGTACTGATTTTGTTTTTTGACGCGCGATTCATGGTGGTTGTTCTTCAGAGACGCTTCCAACGTGGGAGGCGAAATGTCGCGAGGGAGAGCGGGAGATCGTTGGACACGGCTATCCCGAAAGAACAGCTCTGAAGAGCAACCATCAGTTTGTGCTTTGTTGCCAGATATGTAGAGCAGGCGATCTCTTAACATTTCCCAATAATGGACGCACTCTCCTAAACCCTCCTTTCCTACCTTTGTAGGCGGAATCGCTTCTGCTGTGTGTGGACACGTGGTCAATATTTAGCCTTGGAGAGTGTTCAGGTTGCTGGAAGGGATAATGCGACAAGAGGCCAAAGTTAGTGCGAGGTTGTTACTCTATTGTGCCAAATCTTACGGTTATACTGTTCAGCCCTCCGATTGTTTTTTTGTTCACTGGGTGTACCGTGTGCTGTTTGACATGATGTCAGATGCTTCACTCAACGCACTTGGAGCTTCGTCAGTTTGGAAACATTATGTTCAGCTCTTGAATATTCAGTTCCCGACTAACAAAGGAAACGCATCAGAGAGCTCCCAGGCAAACGATCCTGCAATGCGCACATTTGAAAAAGTTACACAAATGATCAGGCAACATCACATTCCTTCAAACTTTAAAAAAATCCAATAAAATAATCCACAATGGGTGTAATTTTGAAGCTAATTATCTGGAGTTTTACAGAATGCAGCTTATTTGTGGAATAACTCAATAGTTCAATGCACATGCAACAATGAGTGTGCCCACAACCATCTCAGCATGTTCAGCAACATGGCACGTTATTGGCAAATAATTTCTTTCTGATTTTACAGCTCAAATTGCTTGACATGCTATGCCCAACGCATATGCAGCTTGACAATTATACTGAGAATGACCCACATCTTTGCAGTGTCTGAAATGCACATCTGAAACACTTGGATGTAGCTACACTCCCTTTAAATGTTAGTCGCGTAGCCGTTCAAACAGCAGAACTAAAATACGCTAAATGTATTATCTGATTCTGCCCGCATTCTAGCTGTTAGTCCATTCTATGTAAACACGTGTTTGTTGTGTCGCAGGTATCCCCTAAAGAGCTTGCACGCTCACTGGGTATTTTTCTACTCTAACGATAGACAGCTATTTATCTATCTAAATACGATCTGTACGTGGAATGGTCTCCTGAGTCGGGAAACCACGGAGAAGACTTAAGATCAGATGGAGAGAGACTGCCAGGCCAGATCTGTTGAGGCTGCGTGTCTACTCTGCAGTAGCTGCACGGACTTGGCAAAGAGTAGAATACGTTGGCAGCGAGGTGCAGGGTGGCATCAGTGGGTTTGGCCGCGATGACATCTTGACCTTTGATCCTAGATTATGTGTTGTTATTATTCAGCAGAGGGAATACAAATGCGTTCGCATGCTCCCGCGTGTGCAAATGCATGATGACCTCACCGCTGGCCTGCACATGAGCACAGAATGCATTATTTATAGCGTGCAATTTGCACGTATGCACACACGTTGTTACAGTAACAATCAAATGTTTGCTATGATAACCTCCGTCTTTGAGGTTTGCTCTGTGCCCTGGCTGTGCGTCATCATCGCAGGCCAGAGCACACTTCAAGAGCGGCACCTTGATGGCTACAGGCAAGCCACACATTCAGAACACCTGCTGTTCGCCAGACCTTTGGGTTACCCACGTGCTCTTAACCCTTAATCTGCTGTGGTATTTGTGTTTATGGTGCGTTTGGGATTGTTCGTGTCCTAGATAAGAATTGCTCTCAGTGGCTGTTCTTTCTCGGGATGGCCGTGTCGAGTGTTCCAGCTCTTTCGCCTCTCACGTCGTCAGGCTTCTGATGCCTCCAACGTCAGAAATATCGTGAAGCGTCCTTTTCCAGCGCGTTGAAGATGGCGTAAACTAGCTTGCTACGAAAAGACAGTACAGCGAGTCAACTACATTCTCAATCTGTTCCATCTGTGTTTGGGATGGAGTGTTATCCCACCCGCATATATATTTTTTAACCGGGTACTGTGGTTGCTGCCACATGTATAACCATTACTTTAATTGGTTGAAAACTTCATAGTATGTAGAGGATTGCAGAGATTGGATACTTGTTGGTACCGGTTCACAGCTTCATTGCCTTCTTGCTTGTCTATGGTTTCCCGCGTCACTGATTCATAGCAAAAAGACTGCGCGCAACTAATTTGGGTATTCATTCAATTCCCTATATCCCCACATCTGTCTACCCAGCATTATAAATTATAATGCCAGAGTTGATTGGCAGGTTGCGTGTGGTGAGGTGGATTGTGGGTACGTGGGGAGCGGTAGCCCAGTGGTTAGCGCACTGGGCTACGAATCTGGCGACCCGAGTTCGAATCCCGCTCACGGCCAACACCAGTGACAAATTTCTGAAACCGGTCCTGGGCCTCCCCTAGGTCGACTCAGCCTCAAATGAGTACCTAGTGCGGTGTGTAAACATCGCCACTAGGGAGACAAAGGCGGCCGGGCGTGGTGCTGGTCACCCACCCCCTCGTGTGCCGTGTCGACCTTCATAGGTGCTCGCTAACGGCACTTGTCCCTACAGTCTGTTCAGGCTATATAGGGGATCTTTGTCTTTGTCTTTGTGGGTGCAAGACACGACCAGCATTGAAAGTAAGGAGAATGCCACACAGAGGGGTTCTCTAAAGCTCCATGGACTGGAGACCGTTCTATCAGCAGGGGCGTGAGCGAGCAATTGCAGGACTGCACCTTTACCACTAGCATTTCACATTACGTAGTCGGTAATATGTTGTGAATGTTATATGCGATTGGTTCACGTGAAGCCTGCAGGCACTGGATGCTTCACCGTCAACACACTCACGAAAATAGCAAAACAAAGAATCTGTTTTTGACTCGAATCACATCACCCCAGTTATTAAAACTATCGTATTGTAAGACGGTGAATATCCACATGCTCAGCCTCCATCGCTGTCTCCTGTTTGTTTGTGTCGCAGGAATCCCGTAAAGAGCTTGCAAGCTCACTGGGTGTTTTTCTGCTGTAATAATACACATATATCTAACATCGCACTGCTCCGGATGACCAGAGCGTCTGAGCTCCCAATCTCGACGGCTGGATGCACGACGGTTGCTTTTCAAAGGTGGCATCCAGAGTCCAGGTCGCCTGAAGATGCCTCCGACGTAGGAGGCGAAACGTCGTGAAGGAGAGTGAGCGCTTTGAAAAGCAAACATCATAAAACACGATTGTGATAATTTGATCAAGGATCAGTATCGGCCGATTTGAACAATGTGTGTTCATCGTCGTTATCAGCAAAGATCAATCCACTGCTGGATGAAGGGCTCCCCAAGGTTCTGTGCTCATCACTAAATTTTTTTTTTTTATTTTACTCAGAAAATAAAACCTCTTGAGATGGTTTCAAACGCGTTTGGTAATGTTGCTAACTTCAGCAACTCTGCATAGGTTAATAAAATATTAAACAATGTAAAGTCATGTCCTGACTTGAACAGGATGCATTTGCCCGAAAAGTAGGTTGCTGCATTCCATGCAGTAAATTGAGTTTCCTTTTCACACTCTTGAATAACATATAAAGGTGTACACTTCTAAGATATGTAATATTTATGCTGATTCAGCAATCACTGTATGAAAGTTAAAGTTACAAAAAACCCCGCATTAATAGTAATAGCATTTATAGATATAAAATATCTGAACCACAGAAAAAACACATATATTTTTAAAGTAGCATAATATACTATAAGCGTGTTATTAGTAATGAATTGGTGAGGAATATATGGATATTTGGATCAATGTCTCTTGTTACGGGGGAGGGTGGTGTGCTGGCGATTGGAGGGAGGCAATGTTTCCTGGCTGTCAGATTTTTACGAAAGATTTTCTTGTAAAAACACGTGTCGGCCTTTGCTGGATTCAGTGTACAACTTTATTGGTCGTATAATTTTTATTTATACGTTGATGTGCTTGTTGTAGCTGGGGCGTACGGATGTCTATTCACAAAGCACTCGTATAAAAAATATACTTCGCGGTTTAACGCTGAATTGGAATAAAGATCCAGAGTGTGTGCGAAAATCTTATTTTTTATTTGGACTTAATGATTTAAACCACGGGTGCACGGTGTCGTGGTGAGTAGCGCTGCCGCCAGCAAGAAGTCCCGGGTTTGAATATCGGCTCCGGGGCCTTTCTGTGTAGAGTGTGCATGTTCTCCTCATGTCCGCGTGGGTTTTTGCCGGGCACTCCGGTTTCCTTCGGACTAAATTGCCCCCGCTGCCCTGTGGTGGACTGGCGTCCCATCCTGGGCATAGCCCTGCCTTGTGCCCTGTCTCTGCCAGGACAGGCTCCGGTTCACCACGACCCCTGTATAGGATTAAGCGGTTTCTGACAATGGGTGGGGTTGGGTGGGCTTCTTCTTCTCCTCATGTCCTGCTGCCACAGTCCTATGTTTATCCAAGAGTCATGATGGCACAGAATTTGCTGATCATAGCGTCCATCCACAGCACAGAATTTCTCCCACTGGCAAACAAGACTCCGGACGCCTTCAACAGAGAAGGAAGCGTCTCTCTGCCCCGAACCACTTCAGAACCATTTCAGAACATGCGCCTTCACTGGGCGGAACGGTGGCGCAGTGCCTAGCGCTGTTGCCTCACAGCTAGAAATTCCCAGGTTTGATTCCTGGCTCCAGTGTCTTTATGTGTGGAGTTTGCGTGTTCTCCACGGCCAAAGACATGCAGCTGTCGCCTAGGTTAATTAGCCTACTCAATAAATTGGCCCTGGTGCCCCGCGATGGACTGGCGTCCCATGCTAAGCATGACCGCACCTTGCACCCGTTTGTCTGCTTACCCCGTCCTGGCTGGATAACTGTAAAAATGAGCTACATAGCTCAACGATTCCTTCCGGCTTAAGTAAACACTGACTGACACGTCCATCGTCAGATTTAAATTGTTACCCACCCAAAAAAACATGTAAGGCTCATTGTTAGAAAATTTCCGATCTTTAAAAAACGTATGTACATTTTAATATTCAATAAATGTGTTCCATCACTGTCCTTACAAACGAATAATCAATACATCATAATTTCCGAGTCAATGCTATAGCAATGACAATTTCAACAACATAGCGACAACAGCAATAACTAGAACTTTTGTGCTTAGGCAAATGTCTTTCAAATGTACTATTCGTACATTTAAATGGCAATGTCAACCGGGTGGAGGAGTTAAAGTACAGGTCATTGTCGTATTAATAATTAAACATTTCTTTTGGAGGATTTAAGTAATTGTGTCTGCATTCATAAAATAAGACAAATATTGGCTACAACAGAACTGCTCATGTCTGTTAGTGACTAAAGTGTATTTTTTTTTATTATGAGTGGGGGGACTCGACTGGTTTAGGCATAGACTGTTTAGCGCAAAGTTCTTCATTTTACAAAACCTTTTGCATATCGTGTTGGCATTAATCATGCATTCGTGATGAGTTGTTAGAGGTCCAATTATATCTCTTTGCCTGAATGGACCATTACAGACTATGGGTATACATGAACATAAAAGGCACTGTGCTGATGCCACAAGTGGAATCGTGGTACATTTGAATATTCTATACTGTACTGTACAAGGGTAGGTACTGTAATTTTGTGAGAATATATTTACTCTTATGGCCGGATGTACCATATCAATAAACTGGATGTAGGCAGCTTATCTGTTATGGGATGCTGTCATGGAAAAATGGATAGCACATTGTACCTATTTTTACCTTGACTGAGTAGTTTGAACCAATAGCTCCTACACAAGAATGGTGCCGTGGTATAATGCAATAGATAGCACGCTGGACTTGCAATCCAGAAGCTGTTGTTGGTTCGATCTCCCAGCAGGGAAATGTTTCCGAAGTTCCCACTGCCCCAATCCATTTAGTGGTATAAGATTGGCAGGTAGCGAGCGGTCGGTTGAAGTTTGGCTACTGGGACTCCTTCCAATAGGTGTTGGAAGAGTGTGGAAGAGTTGGCCAAAACACCCCATAGAGGCGATCTGTCGAAGTGTCCATTGGAGACCCTTCTGTCCAGTAGTGGTGTGAGCAAGGAATTGGAGGGCTGCACTGTTACCGTTTGTCTAAGCATTAACTGTGCAATGCACATCTCATATAAATGCATAATTGGACGAAAGGATGATACACAGTTGCACATGTACACAGGCTTTTGCATGTAGCCAATTAACCTAGCCTGTTAAGTGAGAGGGGACATTTGGAGATTGTGCACTGTATTCACACGTATTTTTAAACCCATTAAGTCGAGTAAAAATACCCTTTCAGATTTCATCTGACAGTTTAGGCAGAAGAATGATACGCAAATTAGATACATCATCTAGACTGTACTAATGAGACTACTCTTATTTTTGAAATTGTTTTGCAAAATGTGGCAATTTCACTCGCAATTGCAAGTTGGAATGTGAGGCTCCGGAGCGCCAAAGAAGAATGAGTCGTGTATATTTTGTGAAGCCTCAATGGCTCAGACCAAACATGTGGCCATCAGCAAAGTGTGCGGTGATTTATGTGAAAGCTTCGTTTTGAAAGTCCTTTCATATTCTTTGCCATTAACAGCATTTATTGAAAGTTCTCTGCCTGTAAAGAGCACTCTCTTAAATTGGACACTGTAAAAAAGATAAATGTTTTAATGCATGCAAAAAATGCTATCCTATTTTTTTTGCACTCGCTTTGCCTTTGTAGGCACAAAAATTTAAATTGTGAGAATGTTCTGTTGTGCTTAGCTTAATAGTGCGTTTGACCTCAAATCGGTAGTTCTACCATTGAAACGATGCCGGACGAAATTAAAAAGGCCGTTCAAATCGGCACTAATCGTACGTTGGGAATTTAGTTTATGTTTCGAAAACTTGTTTCATTTTAAGAAATCATATTTTATATGTATGCTAAAGATTAAGCCAATATGGACTGTACCGAACTTGAATTTTTCAACAACCCACTATATGCTACATAAAATAATATACTGCTAAAAGTAAACTTCAATTATTTCAAGAACAAAATCTCATAACCAGATAAGTTAGTTTGTGTTTTGGCTATACATTTTTTACAGTAAAACAAGCTCATGTATTGCCGTTTAATCCAACTTCAAGACAAAGGCAATGTTTACAATATTCTTATGTAGAGCTGGGACAATTAGGCAATTAATTGACAAAAAATTATAATGGACTACGGTTTTTATGCTCTAAAAATATCAGCTGCCTCCGACAAGCCACGTTTATCGCAAGTTACTTAACAATGCCAAGATGTCATTCAGCCTGCCGCTCATCAGCTTCCGGCCAGTGTCACGCGCAGAAACACTTGACATTTTATGTTCCAATTCTTTTCCCCATCATTCGTTTAGTCGAGAAATCAAACCAATAATGAACGATGTAATTGTTTGCTTAATTAATAATATATTCACGCAGATGTTCATTCAATTTCAAAGTTATTCATTCCAAGAGAGAACGAATCACGGGGGGGGGAATAGGGAGTCAAGCCACGTGGTTAGCCGCTGCCAACCCGCCAGACACTACATTCTATATATTATTACGTTATTGCCCATTAAATTAATGAGTGTTTTTATTATAGTTTGTTGGAGGAGACGGGGAGAACACACAAACTCGACACAGAAAAGCACCCAAGGCAGGAATCGAACCGCCTCATGGAGGACCTTTTTTGTGTGAGACGCAGATGTTACTCCTGTGCCACAATAGGCTAGATTCTAGCCTATTGTGCTTCAAAACCCACCTTTTTACACCCTTCCTTATCTATCAATCGACATGTTCGGGCATTTTATCGGTGGCCACTTCACATAGGTAAGTGATACTTGGCTTATTTGAGACTGGAGAGGAAGGGTTTAGCGTTTAGCAAATGGGAATGAGAACTGGAGTGAAACACTATTAACCTGGCCATCTCTCACTAAAAAGTTCTTCTTGACCTCGGTCAATATTCCACTCCTACGTCGCAATGATTTTGTACAATTAGTTCTCCATTTAAGACGCCACTATGGAGACATTGAGTTCTGTGACTTGCAAGGAGCGGGGCAGTACGGTGGATCGGCGAGTAGCGCTGCCGCCTCACAGCAAGAAGGTCCCTGGTTCAAAGCCTGGCTCGGGTGCATTTCTGGTGTGGGGTTTGCATGTTCTCCACGTGTCTGCGTGGGTTTGCGCCGGGCACTCCGGTTTCCTCCCACAGTCCAAAAACATGCTGCTGCATAGGTTAATTGGTCTGCGGACTAAATTGACGCCAGTGCCCTGTGATGGACTGACGTCCCATCCTGGGTATAGCCCTGCCTAGCGCTCTGTGTTTGCCGGGATAAGCGCCAGCTCACCCCGACCCTGTACAGGATTAAGCGGTTTCTGATAATGGATGGATGGATGGACTTGCAAGGAACACAAGAAAGAATGGTTAGACTGGGATTGCAACGAAGTAGGCCTGGCCTGGCCAAATGCATTGCACATGCAGGTCGACAATAATGGACGGTTGTGAGGCCAATAAACAGGATACACAAGTACGTATGATTTGTTTAAGGCAGACCCGAGCATTGGTTATTTTTTGCTGTTGTGCCTCAACGCTTCTGACTTTTATGTTTCTGTTGAGCTGCGATTGCGCATGCTAGTCTGTAATCTAAAGATTTCAAAAATACATTCTCCAACTTTTTTGGCATAACACTGATGAAACCACAAAAAAGGACAGGTTATACTTTTCAAGGTGTGGGAGGAGAAATGTGATGGATACGTTATGGCTTAATGACTGAGCTGCTCTCGTATACCTAAACCCAAAAATAATGAGTTGCAGCTTGCACGAACTGGACTCAAACGTAATTGTGGATCACGGGGGGTATTCATATTATGTCTTTTAAAAGCATTGGATAGTTTCAACGGAGGCAAGGCAGTTCGTAGGACGAAAAGATGAATTGTGCCGTTATGGGCCGTAGTATGATTCGACAAAGCAGGCACAGCTAGGGGTAGGGATTGTGAATTGCATCTTTAATTAATGTGTCTTGGTGGCCAAGACAAATTATAATTTGGCTAAGGTACAAAAAAGTATTTGGCTTGAGCACAATGGTACAGTTTCCTTCATTTTTATTTATTTACAAAGATTTTCATTATTTCAGGATTAAAGAAGAGCACACGTTATCATCGTTATTATGATCAAACATTGGCTGATGCCTGCATTTTTTCCCTGATACAAGCTAAGGTGTCCAGGAGAATTGAAAATATTTGACGCCAAAAGGCAGTAATTATATTTGATTGTCATAATTTGTTTTTATTATCAATGGCTGGTCTACCGGTGTTTGTAACGTTAAGGATGTAATACCGTGCATCATTGTTGGGAGCTTCTTCAGGCAATAGGCCCTAATCTCTTGCCACCAAAACTACAAATAATAATAGTTGGAAGTCTGTGTCAAATGAGGTGTATTATCCGTGGACTACATAGAGATGTAAATAATTAGAACATTGCATTTATTATACATGCATAGTATTTAGTTATTAAACCAGTTCATAAGCCTGAGACATGAGCTTGTAATTTAATTAACAAATTACGGTTTTGTGGAGAGTGTTGTAAAGAAAATGTTTTTAAGACATCTGTAAAGACACACTTAGAGCTAGTAAAATGTTATACGGTTGTCCCGAAAAGCCCTTGCTTCTTTGACACGCAAACAATTTATATTAACGCTATAAATGTATGCAGACATGAAATGACATCATTGCTGCTGCATAGCAACAAGATATTTTGCATGGCACCGTTGTATTTTCAAACAGTATCCATTTTGTGTGTGTGCAATATTGCACGCACATATTACATTCGCACACGTGCGCTTAATTGTTGTTCTTGTTTTATTATCGAGGATAGCGAGTGTGCATTTGGCGTTACATTCTACACATAGTTGTTTTTAGTATGTTTTTGTCAACACGTGGTTTGGCTTTGTCTTGCTATGTCAGCGCAACGATTTGTGATCAGCAAATAATACAATTTTCCTTTGCTTATATCCTTCTTTAAATATGGCTTCTTAAATGAATGGAGATGTTTTGAATTCCAGATGTCGTGCATTTTTCCATTAATGATTTAAAGTGCTTCTTCAACGATACCACCGTTATTTATGAAAGTAAACACCTGTACTGCACTGGAAGCATTTCTTTCCTCAGCTCAATTTTTTCCATGTTTTCACTGCACAACAGTGTTAAAAAATCCATCTCTATCTATGTGGAAAGCTGCCGAGCACCACACTGCTCTGTGGTCACTACGTTCAGTAGGCTAAATACCGTGTCAATTTTTGAAAGGATCTTGTTTAACCTGTAAGGATGGTGGCTATTTTTTGGTCCTCTCGCTACAGTTTTCCTTTTCAATTTCCTGGCTTCTGTCTTTCAGCAGTAAGTGTTCATGAGTTTTTATATTTCCACTCACCGTGACCTCCTCCAGCAGTCCACATTCTCTCCCATTTTCTCTGCAGTACCATATTTACCCAATGGCCTCTCATCCAAATGTCTCTTTTTTGATCCCAACATTGCAGTCCATGCGAGTATATTGTGATGTTTTATTTTGATTTAGAAGTTAGGTGACTGTATGATATAATTCATTCACTCCCTCGCCACTGTAGATCGGGTTTGGTGCATGCACTTGATTTTTTTGTAGCTTATAGCATGTTGGAATCTATATTATTACCTGGGACAATGTTCAGATCTTTATGATTGCCTAAGAAAACGCTGTCTAAAATCGTATATATATTTCGTTAGAGGATATAAATCCAGCTCTACTGTGGGTTTTATGATGGCTACAATGTAAGAGTGTCACATTTTTAATGTTGCACTAGTCCTCCTGTTCTTCGTTTCTATTATAGTGCAACATGAAGTATATATTCGTGTAAATAACTCATCCAAAGTAACTGCTTTTCATCATCAGCAGCCATGGTTAATCCACGCCTGAAGAAGGCCTCCCCAAGCTACCGCCATCTCTCATGATCCTGCAATGTAATTGAGCACCTGCAGCCTGCCCATGAGCTGATTTCATTGCTCTATCGCATCTGGGAACATATTCTCGGACCCTTAAACCTTTAAACAAGTATTATTTGTCGCGTCATTTTCTGTGCGTTATGGACTCCTAAACGAAACGTTTTAATTGCACCAACATTTTTTTCCCAAATAGCTTTTGTCAGTTGCTATCACACGGTGCTATTAACCTGGTGACCTGAGTTTCATGTCTAGCCGTGGCTAAGCATCGGCGAGTGATGAATGAACTAGTCCTTAGTGTTCGCTTCACGAACCTGTGTTGAGCAGCATGAAGTATGGTAAAATAACTCTCCGGACCCCGGAATTGGGAACCTCCATGGAGCAGTGGATCGGCAGAGGGTCAGGGGTCATTATTAATCATTAATCATGTTATTTCTCATCATAGATTATGATGTTTCTAAACATTGAGATATCGTTTAATATCGTCATCATGAACCTTGATCAGTCTACTTCTGGATTAGGCTCCCTAAGCCATCGTCATTCTGCGAATTCAACAATTCATATGGCACCTTCACACGAACTGATTTCATCGCTCCATCTCCTGGGTCACAATCTATCCGTTGGGTGCCATTTCATCATTATTTTTGAGCTTCGGCAATCATCCCTTCTAGCCACGACGTGTCTTGTCCAAGCCCACTGACTTGCATAATATCTACCTTCAAAATTGGAATTGACGAGATGTCTTTTTTAATTGCAAAGGGCAAAAAAAAACCACGATTTGAATATACACAATGTCTCGTTGGAATTACTGCCAAATATACAGTCATTGGTGAAGGATGACAGTATTGTTGCGGTGTGTACATGACTCGACAGAGCAGATTTTTGGGAATATGCCACTGCCATTTGTTTGGCAGTGAGCCTGTGTGGCACTGTGTGATGGTTTGGGCGGCACTGTGCGACGTTTTGTTTCACGCTGCGCGTTTAATGTGGAATACTGATGCTGCATTATGACGATACATTAAGGTTTTTTTTTTTACTTCAAATTTATGAAATATTCTGGTGTATAGCAACTCTAGTCTTAAAATGCGCCTTGAGGGGGGGCGGTGGAGAGGTGGGGGTCGCAGGGCAGGGTGCCGACAAACCAAGACCTGCAGTTGGCTCCTCATGTGAACCACAGGGGCAGCAAAAAGTCCTCTAATTAGCCCTGGGAATGGTGGGAATGGTGGGGTCACAGGAAGGTCACTGGCCGGGGATTTGCTTCTCAGGGCAAAGGTGGGTAAGATAATGAGGGAATTGGAAAGATGGGTGGCTCAGAAAAATGACACAGAAAAAAAGTAGGGATTACAATAGCTGGTTGTCCCCTTAATCTGTGCCTTGGTTGGTTGAAAGCCTATTAAAACTGCAGCTGAGGGAAAGAAGCGGGGAAAGTGGAAGGGAGACTGACATGGAAGAGAGAGTGCAAGAGCATGTGCATGCCATCATGCAGCAATTGGCAATGTGGATTTTAATACACACTGCACTGAAGTCAGCTGATATGTTGCCCCTGACAAGGATTGCTGTTTCTCCACGCTGTTATTTATTTGTCTACATTATAGCTTTTCACACTAATGGGTTGTTTTTGTGGCTTCAACACCTCAACACCTCACCCTAAAAGCTATCGCTAGCCCCCGTCTTAATTAGGTCTAATATTATTTATCCTTTCCGCTAAATGTTTCTGTCATTTTTTAAAAATCATACGCTCTTCGTAGCCCACTTGAAGGGTTGGCTTGTCTTATTATTGCTTCCATTACATCATGACATGTCAGAGTGTGTGCGTGTAAAGTGCGGAGATTTACCAGTACACCACTTATTAATGTCATTTACACCATACACATAACGGTTCGTGTTTGAATTGTTCTATTAGGTAAACTGCCCCTGCACCGTGATAAGTTTTGCCACCGATTCACAAACGTCACGCTCTGTGTACACTCTACGGTGTTAATTCACAATGTGTCAAAAATAAATGAGGCATCGTTCGGGCCAAGGGCAAACCCACAGGCATTTTGCCTCGTGCTTTGCAAGAGGCGACCCACGTTATAATGCAGCGTTGGAGGTCAGCACACCTACGGTCCACTTTGCAGGGAAGAGGCCACGAGCAACCACAGCACGAGGGAGAGAGTTTGATATGTCTATTGAGAGACTAAGAAGACACAAGCTTGTCCTGCTTCGCAGAAAGTGCTGCCTGTTACTCTGCAGTTACATACGGCTATCACTGTCGCCATCATAAGCCATGGTCAATCCACTGCTGGGCGAAGACCACCGCCTTAATTTGCGAACACGTTTTCACTTTGTAGCCGGCTGGTGAAAACATCTGAAATTTCTCTTGATCCCTGCGTCACTTGACGACTGTCCCTTTGGCACTTTTTTTATGGAGCGTTAGAGAATTACTATCACATGTTGTCTCCGGGCTGTACCACTCGTTGTGCAGCAGATTGACTGAGATTTTGCTCCGCGTGAAGAAGCTCTGAGCACGGAGATCGAAACGTCGGATACAATGCCACGCAACACTTGGTACAATCTGAAATCACATCGGAGAGCTATTAGGGAATTATAATTAGAAGATCCATGAAAGTGTTTGTATTTAATGCAGTTAAAGAAGTGCATCTTGGTTGCAAAAAAAAATCCACTTAGGTTGAAGCACCAATTATAAACTTAAGGGCTAAATTGACAAGTCTCTTGTTTGAAAACGTGGAAAAAAACGTTTGCTGGTTTATATTTCTTTTCATTGCTATTTTCATTACATAATGTGCAGTGTGTTTATGTGTGTAGAGTTGGGGAGTGGTGGCACAGTGGTTAGCACATCGCATAATGAGCGTGGTAACCTGAGCTCAGTTTACCATCCATGGCTAATCATCAGTGGTGATCAGTATCTCAACTGGTCCTGGGCCTCCCCTCCCTCCTTAACCATCTTGCATTGACCAGCGTGGTGAAGTATGGTCAAACGGCATAGGGAGTGGATTGACAATGGTTTGTAAAAAAAAATTACAGTCAAGTAAATAGGCAATCCTATTATGAAGGTGTTAATCCCTACGCATCCAGCTTAATTGTTGTTTACCTGAGTGCCCAAGTGCATTGCGCCAATCTCGAACTGAAAAACCATTACTGATAATTTATTTGTTTACGCAGGCATGCCTTCCCGAGTCTCTAGGCTCCTTTTCAGCGTGTTTGGCCAAGTTCATTCCGAGTTGGGTTTTTTTCTTATGTACAAGGAAACTACGGTGCCTAGAGGAAACCCACACACATCTGGGGATACCACTAAACATCTGCTCGCATAGGAAAGCAACCTGCTTGCTGTGCTGAAATGTGCTCTACACATTACAGCAAGTGTGTAAGGTGAGCTTAACCCTCTTGGCTATGCAGCCCATCTTCGGCCAAGCCAGTGACGGGTGTCTTTAAGAGGATGAGACGCATGACCCAACATCCTATCTGCTGTCATGCCCCATATGATTTTCTTGCTTTTTCAAAGAGACTGAGTTACCAGCAGCGAGGTCTAGTGCACACGGAGCTGAGTGTAGCGATACTAAGCCAACTTATGAGGCCAAATGTAATCCATATTTGTTGTGGGGGTTTTTTTTAGAGTGAGCTTGGGAAAAGGTCACGGATGTGAACTCCAGGCTTCACCTGAAAAAATAAAAAAACGACCAGCCCAGCGACTGCTAAGATACTCAGATAGAAGAAAGTTCAACTAAAACCAACCCCCCCCCCCAAAAAAAAATCGTACGTACTCATCGCCTGTCATTCTCTTCGGCTGGCTCACCAAGTACAATCTCACTCATAACAGCTGGGCAATGAACAAAGGGATTAGACGCTAAGGCTGAATTTGTGGCAAAATAGCACCAGTCTTTCTGCAGCTCATAGCCATACGAAGCAGCTATGGGAATGGGTCTGTGTTTTTTTTTTTCTTCCTTTAAGTGAATAGTTTACTGGGCTGAAAAAGAGAATAAGTTATGTTAATGTGAGCTAGAATAACGGTTGTTAAGATTTAAGGTTTGTGGTTATCATCATCAGCCACACTCTATCCACTGCTGGATGAATGGTTTTTTTTCGCCGCAATTCCATATGGACCGTCAATGTAATAATCCACCCAGCAGCTGTTCATAACCTGATATCATATTCCATCTCTCCAGTGGATGTTCTCTCACACAATATTCTACACTTTCCACATTATGCTATTTTAACCTCTTTCCTTGCAGACGACCGACAGGAATCTCGAATCAGTGCTAATTTGTTGGGCGCTCTTTGCCATATATATTTATTGGGCATGTAGTCAAGCATCAATTCATATATACAGTTAGAATCTTTTGCCCATGATTCATGTATAAAATGTGTGGACGCGACAATACCTCGTATTGTTATTCACAAACGTTCTCCGTAATTGGTCAGCCAGCTCCGGACTGGTCCTGGCTTAGCCGAGACTGCTTACCATTGCTTGTTGATATAGAGCAATGCGCAATATGTCAAACAAATACAAGTGTGCATTCCAGAGGTGGCGTAGTGGTGTAAGCACTACGCTACGAACCCCGTGACCTCTGTGTGATTACTAGCCACAGCCATTGTCGTGGGCGAGTGATACCAGAACCGGTTCCGGACTCGTTCTACGGAAGGTGGTTGGGGGGTGGGAGGGAGGTCCCCTGCCGAAGGCTCAGCCCCTGACTAAATTTTGTTTTGTATTAAGTTTTTTTCATCATTTCCAATTTTATCCCCATTGCGCTTTTGGCATCATTGCATGAAAACAAAGTACCCGTTCTCCATCCGCATCTCTCGCAGATCAGTGCAACCCGTCGTGCTAGAGAACAGCCCACGGAAGTGGATGTCACAGAGCTGCCTCTGAGATCCCTTCATTGGTCCACACGGTAGAGGGCAACACTTTCCCACCCGCTCTTCAAACGAGAGTAACATTCCTCTTGCTCGAATATACATTATAAAAGTTTAGAGTTTGTTTGACATTCACTCTTTCATGCCGCACCCCATGGGTTGTTGTGCGCCCCTCCATGCCCCCCTTTCAAACATGGTTACGCTACAGGGCTGTGGTGAAGTATGGTCAAATGTCTCCCATTATTGTCACAGTGTGGGGAGTCCTTTGTTAAGCAGTGGACTCACACAAGGCGGTAGATTACTTGTTTTTTTAGTGAAAGCAAAATCAAAGTTTGCTGTGAAAAATGGACGGATGACGGGGTCGTACAACAAAAAACAGGCCACCGGTAAAACCGGCGATGTTTTTGGCTTTGATTAAGCGGCACGCGCAACACGGCAGGCCGTGTAACATCGCGTTATTAAAAGCAAAACATGCCTTCCGTTTTTGATGAACACCGTGGCGCGACACAGCAAATCGTTTCATATTCTATCACTCTCACATCATTACGCGCTACCGTCACCGGCCATTGGAAGGATTGCGCTTGTCAGCAGCCACATTGGTTTTAGCGAGCAGCTGCGAAGTTGCAAAGAACATTCGGGTGAAGAATGGCAATGGAAGGGCCTTATGTCATTGTCTCCTGCCCGAAGTGAATCAGGGGGTCTCGTACTCGGTGAAAGCATCGAGATCATTACCGCTCCGGCTTGCGGTGCAAATGCTGTTTTCTGAATGCAATTCATCTTGCGACAACGCGACCTGTTTAGGTTTGCAGGGCTGACCTTTTTGCCGTGCAATTGAAACCAACTGATCAATTTGTCTCCTTAGCCGGTTAAAGGGAGAGCCAAATAAATAAATAAAATTAGCACCGCTTGTTTCCACCGCAGGTTTAATTCGGTGTATAACAGCAGCAGATGGAGCATTTTGTGGAACGTAAAAAAAAAATTAAGCCGTATTGCACCAGCATTGGCTAATATAAAATTAAATTGCAGTTGATGATAATCAGTCAGCGGTCTTTGCTAGATTGAAAAGACTGCATGGAAGATGGGGTAGAGTGGCATCAGTACGTACACTTTTATCTCTTCCTGCCTCGCAAAAATGTGTCTATTATTGCTAACCGATGATGGAGGGCAAAAGGGCAACGTGTGCTCCTGTGGTGGAACATAATTAGATGCTGCGTTTCTGGTAATTTGCCCGCCGCCCTCCTGGTCCCATTGTCACTTAGCTGCTGCGGGCAAAGATGCTGTGACCGAAATTGAGTTGTCATTGTGGCATCCTGACCGTGGCTTTTCGGACACCCTGCTGCGAGGTGCCACAATCACTGTAAATCGTGGTGCAGGGGGTTCGATGAATATGTGTAATTTCTCAATTCATGCGTGCTCTCGCGCAAACACAAGCACGTTCGTAAACGGCAAATCCTGCCGAAAGCGCACGCACACAAAGATCGCCCGTATACCCTTAACAGACTGTAGGGTCAAGTGCCGTTAGCGAACACATATGAAGGTCGACACGGCACACAAGGAGGTGGGTGACCAGCCCCACGCCCGGCCGCCTTTGTCTCCCTAGTGGCGATGTTTGCACACCGCACTAGCGTCTCATTTGAGGCTGAGTCGACCTAGGGGGAGGCCCAGGATAGGTTTAGAAAATCCTCACTGGTATTGGCCGTAAGCGGGATTTGAACTCGGGTCGCCAGGCTTGTAGCACGCTAACCACTGAGCCACCGTTCCGCACGTGCACACAAGCACGCACGTACGCTTGCAGATCGCAACATTCCATTCTGGGTGGTTTTTTTTCTCTCGACCGTAGACTGTCCTCTCGGATTATTGACAAATGTCAGCTGAAGTGGCAGAACAAATGTGGTGTGAATTTCGCTGAGGTGGGGCCCATATGCATCGGCCGTGAAAGGTGATTGTTTCCGCACGAAGCTCCCCCGAATTTGAAAAGGAAATTCATGCAACGTGATCAACTGTTATTGACGTTTTGTGGCGATGTTTACGACCGTCACGGAGTGAGCACGGATGGAATCTGTTACCAGTGTACTAATTTGAAGGTGCAGTACAGACTTTTAACCGCAGCAATAATACATATGATATATATACAGCATGAGTAGGGAGACATTTTAAGCGGCTGCTCGTATGAGCATAGTAAACGCCTAACAACTTGTTATAAAATAATTTACAGTCATCGGTGCAGCCCATAAACCTTTAATTTCCTAACGATTTCCTGTGCAAAATGTAATGACAATGCCTAATTAATGTTAACAAATGCAATGCTGTAAAACAGCCACCGGATGCAGTCAATTATGTAAGCGGTTGTATGCTTACCACTGCTATACCCTTGGGTCATCATGCAGGCATTTTGCACAAGCTGGTTTGTTAGAACAGTGTGGTGTCCATGGGGATATGAAAGGGGAAAAGGGTTATGTACCGCTCACCATTTACTCTGGTACCACAGCAGGTCCCCTGTGAATTTATCGCATGGCTGGTATTTGGTACCGTAATTGATTTAGCACCATTCCACCCACACCAACCCTGTTGCTCCATTCCCGTCCCCGAGCAAATGGAGAATCCTTGTATGGCCCTTTTCTTCCAACCCCCCCCCAACTCCTGCTTAATGTACCCTGGTACTCACTCTGCTGCGCTGCAAGAGGCTATGGCCACGTTTGTAGCCCGGAGCTTGTGTGTATGTGACGGGTGTAGAGGTTGCATTTGCACACGGGCATGAAAATAGCCCATGGTCAAGAACACATGCCATCTGCTTACCGACCTGTGTCCCGCTTAGATTAATGAAACCAAAGCGATGTTACACGGGCAAAAAGAGGGCAACCGTTTGTCCACTGATGTGTTAACGTCTGCCTGTGTATTTGCATGTGTGTGTGGTGTTTTTGAGGCGTTTTTTTTTGCATTTCATGCCAATGTGTATTTTTCGGTTGCATGGTAAATATTTGTGATGATATATTTTTCATAACATTGCTAGCATTTTTAGTTGCTATCGCCTCGAGCGAAAACCACCCTATACAATAAACCAAATGTGCCATGAATCCATATTTTTGCAAGAGCCAGTCTAACGAGGTTAATTTGAATATTTATGCTTTAAATCTGAAGCTCACTATATTTCTTCCGTATAATGCTTTTTTTCATGAAGAGGACGTTCTGCAGCATATTGTCTTCCGTAATAAGCAAGTGAGAAATAGACCGCCGGTTAGAGCAACTGCAAATGACGGGTTAATGTTATTTAATAACAGAAAATGAAATTACATTTTTTGTCATTAGCCAATTAGCCATTAGCAATGATAAATCAGAGAGAAAATTGAAATCTCTCTGGTGCATTACGTCACGTTGCACATGGCATTTTTTTTTAACACAGTACAGTGGTTGGAGGAGTGGCCAAGACACAGTTGAGTGAGCAAGCACACTGGTTGTTGATGCTGCAGTTGTACATCTGGCCCGGTCTGTAATTTCCGTGAGCCAAGGGAGAGGGTCTGAAGGAGGATTAGCAATGGATTAGGCTATCTCAAGACCACCGTGGTCATTTCCTGAGCATATTTGGCGAGTGAGGGGCAGTGAAGAGGAGAAGTTGCATTTAGGTGATGGGAAGGTCTGCGGGAACGATAGGCCAAAAAAAACATGAGGGGTGGGCGGTTGCGGGGAGCTAAGGAAGAATACAAGCGGCGTTGTTTGACTTTCATATCGTGCAACAGAGTTCACGCTCAACGATTTTTAAATTTACTCTGTTACATCGAGGAATTTTAGCTCAGTGACTCGGGGGAAATATACTGATATACCTGAATGTTCGCGAGGCCCTTAGAGAGTGGTGCCTTTGATTTGTATTTGCGGCTGCCAAAATGCAGGCGCATGAAATTTTAAAGAGGGCACGGGAGTAGCGGGAAGAGAATGGAGGCTCGCAGCGCTTGGACTGCATTGCCAGGCACAAACCCTAAAACAAAATTAAGTGTTGTATTAAAATGAATAATAAAAAGTCAAACTTTCAAACCCAATATACACTTCATATGTCAACCGGCAGGCTAAAACATGAGAAACATTTGAAAAAACCCACCCGTCTCTCTCTCACACATGCCTTCATTTAGAGCGTGTAAAATGAGTTGGTTAAGCGTCATTGAGAAAACATAAGTTAATGAAAACAGTGGCGAATAATGAACACAATTTGGGGGAATGGCCTGCTGGCTGGAATATGGTATTTTTTTTTCCTTGCAGAAAATTGTATTACTTGTGTTTTACCTCTATATATATAATCCCATCTGCCCCACATGAGCGATTGTTGAGCTTACACTACCCTTTGCTAGCCAAGAGGGTATAGTGAAATGTTAATGTTTACATGCGACACGATTGGTGTGACTTGTGAAGCCGGTGGCAAAACAATTACGCTGGCATGGCCATGGAGTCAGCCTGGCCTCCGGCCCCTTAAACAATTCCCTGGGTACCCACTAGAGTCTAATGGTGCGTGACTATACTGTATCCCTCTACAAGCATGTTTGTGCCACTGCGATCAGCGTATGTGGCCATGCATGTACACAGACGCACGTGTGTGTGTGTGTGTATGAATGCGTGGAGCGGTAGTGCAGTGAGAAGTGTGCCACACTACAAACCCAGCGATCCGTGTTTTATTTCCACACACGACCTGCTCCTTCCTGGTCGAGTGTGGAAATCCGTGATTCATATCTGAACTTGTCCTGGGCCTCTCCTACTTCGAGTCGGCCTCAAATCAGTGCCTGGTGTTGATGTGTGAACATCGAGGCAACGACAACGGGGCGTGGTGCCGACCACCCACCACCCCCCTAGTGTGCCGTGTCGGCCTTCATAGGTGCTACTCGCTAACAGAAATTGTTCCAAAAATCTGGTCAGGCAATATGGGGGATCTTTGTCTTTTATGTGAAGAGACCCAGCGAGGCAAAGGAAAATAACAACACTTTAATATGATTTTACAGATTAAAGAAAAACAATCTAACCGGTGTATATATTTGTTTTTTCACTTCGGTAGACAACGGAGGGGCGCAGTGAGTAATAATAATATCATTTTATAGAGCGGCATTCACCCGAGTGTCACAAAGCGCTGCACAAGGGCTGCGGCGACAACGGCATGTCAACAACGACAGAAAAAAACAACTTATAAAAACCAAAGCAACAAAAATTAAATTATTAAGGCTGCTTCGAATACACTGATGGGTCGTGAAACTGGCACTATTAAGAGCGGCAAAAATCTGCCAGCGTCCCCTAAGATGCCCGTCAATTCCTTAAAGACAAACACGGAGGAGAGACAGGGAGGGAGGGTGAGCGACAGGGGGGAGACAGGGACACAGAGACAGGAATACAGAGAGACAGACATGAGGGGGAAACAATGTCAATCTAAATTTTAATATTTTTAATACCAAAGAACGTATCGCACGCGCGAGACTGAACCGACGCTGCCGCCTCACAGCAAAAAGGTCCCGGGTTGGTATCCCAGCTCGAGTGCCTTTCTGTGTGGAGTTTGCTTGTTCTCCCCGTGTTTGCGTGGGTTTTCGCCGGTCACTCCGGATTCCTCCCAAAGTCCAAAGACATGCTGCTGCATAGCTTAATTGGCCTGCAGATTAAATTGCCTCCGGTGCCCTGTGATTGACGAGCGTCCCATTCTGGTATGGCCTGCCTTGCGTCCTGTGTATGCCGGGATAGGCCCTGGCTCACCGCGACCCTGTACAGGATTAAGCGGTTTCTCCCAATGGATGGATTGCAGCGCTCTATAAATGCTATTATCATTATTATTACAGCAGAAAATACCCAGTGAGCTTTCAAGCTCTTCATGGTATTCCTGTGACACAACAAACACGCGAATTGACAAAAAATCTAAAAATCACACGTTAACACAACAACGCGTTGGCGTACCGTGTGCTGCGGTGCACTAAGAATGCACTGACCTGGGTTTGATATCGCGGTCATGGCGAACATCAGAAGCAAGTCGCATCTAAATCAGCCGTTGGTTCTCTCATGTGTGTCGAGTCAGCCTTGCGTTAGCACCTCATGTGGTACATAAACCATCAGCGCTGCAGAAACAGAGCTTCGGCGCATAGTGCTGCCCCCACTGCTCCCCTCGCGCACGGTGTTGGCATTTATAGGTGCTTGCTAACAGCACACTTGCCCCGAGAGCCTGAGAGGCTACTTGGGGGTCATTGTGTGTCTCTCTGCTGCTTGTGTATGGTTCGTTTGTCTCCACATCAGTGGTCCCTCGCTTTACGATGGCCTCACAATACGATGAAGTCCCTTTACGATATACGCTCTATAAGAATCTTAGTATCACATTACGTTAAATTTTCACTTTCCGATACGTGTTAAAATGTGGCTGCACGTGAGCGTGGGTGGCGCGGCAGCCAATTAGCGATGCAAACGACTGCCGCTTGGGTAGCTTCTAAGCCAATAGAAGTGCTTATTAGTGTTTACATCTGAGTGTTTACTTCTCCTTTTTTTGAAACCATAAAACAATGTACAGTTTTATTGGTCTCACTTTACGATGGTATCACATTACTGTACGTGTTGTGGAACATATTAATATCGTAAAGCGAGGGACCACTACCTCTAAGTGGTGCACCGTGGAATGGTGGTTGAACACATTAATTTGCATAGGGAAATTAAAAATATTTAAGTTTGACCTTTTCTCTGGCCTTGAGCACAGCTTGATGACTACATTTGCTTGTCCTCTTTAAAATTCAACACATCTACTAATATTTTTATTTGGAGTTGCCTTAAGGTCCTTAAATGTCACAGCTGTAAACATTATATATATTTTAAGCTGACTCAAAATTTACATTTTTTTGTTTATTATCCATCATTAGTTTGCAGTTGATACGACGATCAGTTTTTACTTTACTTGTCATGTCGATTGACTCAGAAGCGAATATGATGCAATGTTCATTTAAATGTGGCTAACCTCTAACCAACATTCTACTGATGTAGGTTTTCACAGCTCGATGTATGCGAATTGCTTTCCAAAGCTGTGCTTTCGGGATAGCGGTGTCGTGCGTTCCCTTTCTTTCCTTTGCAATGTTTCGCCTCCCAAGTTGGGTGACAGCATTCTCAGTCGCTCTGAGTTCTGCGTGAGAATTCAGGAGGCCTGATGATGCCTCCAACGAGGGAGGCGAAACATCGCAACGGAACGAGAGGGAATGCTCGACACGGCTATCGCGACAAAACAGCTTTGGAAAGTCATTCTAACTTACATTATTTTATTTTTGAAAGGGTTTTCTGTGTTTCCTTCATAGTGTCTTCAAAGTCACCATCAGCGTTGTTGTGGGGTTCTGTAGAATATTGCCGTGCTTTGCAAACTTTATCTTCAACATTTGGTGACGGCGGGCCTGCCTATGACCAAATCACCCCGAATGCAGCCAATCTATTTGTATCTCGAGAAGATAAGCAGGATGGAGTCCGAATTTGAGCTGGGATGCGTGACCATCATGCACAAAAGGCAGGTGTAATATAGGAAATGGACGGGCAAGGGTAGTGCAGCAAAATATCCGTAGTCCTGCACTCCTCCAAATTTGTACAAAACCGCAACTGGCCAGAGTGGTGAAGTATGGTCGAAATATACTACATGACCCACAAAGCACGGCGATGACTTTATCCAGCAGTGAATTGGCGGAAACGGGGAGTACAAGTACATGTGTGATGGCATTCAGATGAGCGTGTTGTTAATTGGTTTAGCCGAAATCCAGATTCGTAATATTTCTTAATAAATTGTGAGCAAAATATCGTTCCTCTTATTATACAGGCATTACCTGACACTGACAATAATAATAATAATACTGCATTGTAGCTCAACATGTTTTACACTTGTTTTGAGTAATTGATTGATTTACACTCTAATGACTGTAATAATTCACACGTGCATTTTACAACACATTCAATTTGTTTACATTGTACACCCAGTCAATGTTGATTACCATGACATTGCTAATGACAAAGGCAGACACTGGTAGCCACTTCACAAAATTTATTTTTGAATTCACATTTCTATTTGTCTAACCGAATAAACTGTCCGACATGAACGTTTAGAAATGTGAAGCCTGGCTGCGGCTGGTATGTCATTATTTGTTTGCGTCGGCAAGTTCCATGTCTTCTGCCAAACCATTTAGCAGAGTAGAAGAACGTCAGTGAGCGTAAACAAAATAGCAAATGTGTTATCTCTTACTTGTAAAAACATTAAAGGCTTTTCAGAATCTGTCTTTTTGAAGCCACACTTTGGTCTGTTTCTGTATGTGTATAAGTCGATGTAAAATGGCATGCCCTTGGGGGTTTGACAAAGCTACAGCAAATCAATTATTCCGTATGGCCAATTTTTTCATGCCTCCCCGAAATCGCTTTGTGTGTCGTCTCGTAGAAACTCGTATACGCGTGTATATGCTTTTGAAATTATTCAACTAAATAAAATGTACAGTAGCATTAGTGTATTTCCACAAGCTACTCCACATGCGCAGAATTAATGTAGGCTTCTGATTGTTATCATTATCATTCGTGTTTTGTCTGCATAGTGTGCCTTCGTAATTATCTTAAGAATGTTATTTCAAAATGTGAGAAACAAGTCCAGCCTTATAATCCCCCGCGGCCAGCCTATACCGGCATCTGACAATGCTCCGCATTGCCCCTGGCCAACTATCACTTCCAAAGGAAAACTCCTTGTGGAAAC
>JAZEWU010000016.1:4632835-4650725 GCA_036362915.1 Geotria australis
AACGAACCGCGTCACCCGAGCTTGATTCCAACTCAGCAGTGACGATTTACCGAACTGGTGCTGCCCCCCAGGTCGACTCAGCCTTAAATGAGCACCGCTGCAGAGCGTAGGGCAACAAAGAGGGCCAGGAGTGATGCTGGCCATCCACCCCTCATGCGCCGTGTTGGCCTCTATAGGGGCTCGAAAACAGCACTTGACCCTCCAGCCTGTTAAGAGTATATGGGGTAATCTTTGTCTTTGCACATGGCGTGCGTGTGGAAGCAACCCTGATAAATGCTCGCAGGGAGACTTGTGGTGGACGAATATGAACTGTCTTTGCGCAGTCACGACACAGCCTGGATTCTCCCTAAAATTATTTATAAACGCTTCACAGTCTCCAATTAAACACATTAGGGTGGTTCGCTAACGTGTATGGATTATTCTAAACTGTCAGCGGGCTTGCTCCAGCACCCAAAAGTGTCCCTTTTATTACTTAATTGGACAAGTTCATTGACTATGTTGTTATTTGAAATAAGGAAGCCGAACGTGACAGTATTGCAATAATCACGTGTTAATTTTAATAATGGATTATAAAAATATCCAATTTTACTAATTCTGGAGGTAGATGAACGGTAGTCGGCATTAACGATCCATCAGTGGGCCGTGAACGCCAACTAGTGATCCGTGGAGACCAGACTCTAGTGGGTCAAGTGGGCCTTGAGGTGCAAAAAGGTTGAGAACACCTGCTCTACATCATCTGGATAGTCAAACATGTATGCAATGTAACTAATATTTGCCAAATATTCGCGTGTAAAAAAATTGCCTCCCAATTATTCAGTCGGGAATACACATGGCGATATTGTCACAGTATTGCGAAAGGTTGGCAGGACCCTCACAAAAAGAGTCTTGAAATTGAGTGACGCTTTCCATAGGTAAACAAGCATAATAATAACAATAATAAATAATAACACAATTCACAAACTTGGCAGAGTTGAGCCTGAGGAGTGTTTGGATGGGTAATGACATGTACGACAGACTGTCATAGCCAGCTCCTGGGCTGCAGGATAGCGAGCAAATGATACTTGTACTATCCCATAACACTCCTACACTTCTTCACTCCACCCTTTGCCCAATCGACCAGTGTGGTGAACTATGGTCAAACGACACCACCCCATCACTGACATGGCGTGGGAAGGCCGTCGATTGACAAAGACCTGTAACAGAGATTTGATAAGATATTATTGTACACATACAACCCTGTTGCCAATCCATTGAAAGGGTAGGACATCTCCCTCAACACTGTGTGGCTCATGCAGGTTATTGAGCATGGTAATGCAAACTGGTGAAAGCAGTGAGCATAGATGTGGACGCATATAAGTGGAGTACAACAATTGGGCGTAAACGAAAGAAGACACAAGACTTGTGCGTACTAGCGGAAATATCTCCCCGTGCGTGCCATGCTGAGAATTTCTCTCGGATGAAATAGGTGGTTGTTGGTTCGTTTACAGCCATTTATTTGTTTATTTATTTCCTTATATGTGTGCGTAAATAGACAGCAGCTGGTGAACATAAAAACAAACAAAAAAATACATTTCGGTGGTGTGTGTGTGGGGGGGGGGGTTGTGTGTGGGGCGTGAGACGATCAACTGGCAATCTGCTTTTGGTTGGGAGTGGAGGCTGCCACGTGAAAAATGAGTTTTTAAAATTTTCATTGTCAAATCAATGGGGGTTTCATTTCTTAATGATCTTCTTCGTCCCGCGGTGCCCATGTGAATAATTCAATAAGAATCGCACCGAGGCTGTGATGACGCTTGCCCGAATGCACACTACGCTGCAGCATGTAGGCCGGCTACCGCAAGGAATAATATGCGGTGAAACGCCTTAGCGCCAGTGAGGACTCTCAAGGCTGTTGCTGCAGCTGTGGTTATGTCTCAGGTTCCGTGGCCGGAACGTAATGAGAGATAAAATAATACGTTGATTTTCTAAACATTTTCAATCGAACATTTTTTTTCTTCTATTGATGTAGGTCTTCACGGCTCGATGTATGAGAATTGCTCTCAGGAGCTGCTCGCTCTGGATATCCGTGTCAGGCGCTCCCTGCTTCGCGACGTTTCGCCTCCAACTTTGGAGGCATCATCAGGCTACGTGATGCCTTCACCTCCCACGTTGGGAGGCAACATCAGGCTAATTCTCTGATGCCTCCCAACGTGGGAGGCCAAAACAGCAGCTTGAGAGAAATTCTCAACATTTGTTCGTGATACTTGTGTAGAGATACTTGCCTGGCGACAGGTGGATGGTCCACTCCGACCCTTGACCCCTTAAGAGATTCGGGGGCAGGGGAATGGTAGCTGAAGATTGTCTGAGAAAAAAGAAGGGAAAACGAGTGAAAAATGGGATAGGGGTGACCAGGAAAGGGAGGAGCGAGGAGGGGTTCAAAGGGGGAGACGGAGCAAGAATCGGGGTCGTTTTGAGGAGAAGCATCACCCTCAGGGAGGATCTGAGGGCGAGTCGTGAGTTACTGAAGTCATGAAACACACAGTTTGGTTGTATTTCGTTATTCTGTTTCATAAAGTTTGAGTGTTGTAATTTTCTTTCACCTCGCCGGGCCTCTTCACCTGCAATGGCATTGGCGCACACGCACACATGATAACAAAGTAATCAATGTAAAACACATCGGTCAATAACACCTCCTGAGAAAGGACAGATATATATTAAAAAAGGTGACGTTTCGTGCGATGGACAATTCTTCATAACAGAGATAACGTCGCTCTGCTAAGAAAGGGGGTCGTAGCATCTCTCTGCTGTGAAAGAAAGGCCATTGACCAAATCACCTATTATATGTGTTTTCCTCTAAAGCGCACTGCTATCGATGGATGTGTTGCGTTTTGTTATGTTTTAATGTTCGATATAAGAGCACGCTAACCTCTCAAAAAGCGACAGACAATTAAACACGTTTCTGCGTACTCGTGCATATTGTAATCACGCATTCTGCTTGTTTATGTTTCTTAAGCTTGCCACAGCAGATGGTTTTGTTCTAAACATTGTGTGTTCTCCGGACCTAGTTTTCTGGAAAATCTGTCGTTTCAGAATGCTGACACTCTGCGTCTCTGCATCCAAAATTGCTTAGCCATAAATCACTCCTTGCAAGAGGACAAGCAGCCTGGCCTTTGATTTAAAGGATTTGTAGTGGGAGCTTGCGGGGTGGGGCTTTTAGGGGTGGGCAAATGTAAGATTCATGGGTGGGAAAAAGGAGCAAACTGATTAAATTGCTGCTGGAATAATTTACTTCCATCCTCTGATGGATGTTAAAACGTATTGGAGTGATGTGTCGCAAAGCCCGCCATTTCCACGTAAATTTGTGTACAGTATTTCATTTTTGAGGAGTTTGCGCCAATTTCGCCAGCAATAGCGAAACACCAAAATAACCGGCGTACCTCCGCCGCCGGATAGCTGGCGGGTTTTAAAAAAGTAATATTTATCAGCATCAGCATCAGCTCACGATTCATTGCTAGAAAATAAAAACCCCGAAAACATTAAACCGTAAATGATATGATCAAAGCTGCGAAAAATTACGGATGAAGGTGAACCAGCGCCACTTACTGATGATCACAGACTCCGCTTTCATAACCAGACTAATGGTTTCACTTTTCAATGGCGTGTTGTGGGTTTTGTTTAAAGCATTTATGATAACCACAGAAGGCTCAACCACACAAGAAGTATTTATATGGCCAAAATTGTTTATTTATTTTACTATTTATATATCCTAACTAATTTGTTCGATGTAACATTGTGATGTCACCTGGGAATTCATTGCTGGGTAGATTTCATCTCCCATAATGTATGTAGTAAGCCAACATTCCTAATTAGGCTAATTGCTACGCTAAGCCATCGTACAACATTGATGTGCCCAGGTTGTGTAATGAAATTCATAACTAAAGTAATGCATTTGATGTGCGAAACTTCCAACCCGACTGTATGTGTTTGAGGGATTATCCGTTTTGGAACTATTCTCTAGTGGAGCAGATGCGTGGGCGTTTTGCGGTGGAGGTGTTTTCGTTTCCGCGAACGGTGCTTTCCTAAATGAGCTTCCACCCACTCTCATACCTCTTGTTAATTGCCACTTTGTTTTGTTTCGAGGCAATGCCACACATATACGTGTGGCGAAGCCCAATTTGCACATTCAGCTTGGCAGGATCTGGAGTGTGCAAGTGTGTGGAGTGAGCCCACGGTGTGTGAAGTCACGCAGCAGGCTTGCCTCTTGCTCTAATCTCGCCCCATTGGGAGTAGACTTCCAATTTGACCCGCTATCTTAGTAATAATAATGTGTTTTAAATGGATATTTAGACCTCGAATATTGTGTTATTATTGTTTTGCTTTCGCTCAAATTTCCTAAACCGTTTTTTATTTTCCGTTGGGCATGGGTGCACAAAATGCGGCTGGTAAAAATACAACTTCACTGACACGTGATTAAATTCTTGCACAGATATATAGAACGAAACATTGGCATTAAAAAAACCTTAAGTGACATGCTAACATCGGTTCTTGAAATACAATTTTTATCGTGATAAAATAAGTCGCACGAACAAAGTTAGTTAAATTGCATTTACCTGGGCCACTGGGTTCCAAAATGGATCTGTGGCTCGTGACCACTCGGAGGGAATAAACGCTTAGAAATGAGGGAATAGGAACCATTACGAGAGATTGTGTCGCCTGCGGCTTGTGATGTCTGCATTTGGGTGGGAAAAAGGTTAATGAAATCAGTAATTCACAAAGCGTGTAATGCGAAGCGACAAGGCTTTTTTGGGAGTGGCAGGAAAAGGCGGGAGGGAACTGATTCGGGTTGCGCGTGAGTTTGTTGCTTCGTAACAGACGTGAAATAATGAATGTGTGGAGATTCGTGCGATATTGCTTTTTGCCCGGTTCAGTATCAAATACCTCTCGAGTTATGTTAATTAGGCACACGTTGGTTGGAGGCAGAGCGGGTCCGTTGCATGCCGCATGTATCTGTGGCTTTAATAATGCAGACAGGCCACTCTGGCGGTAATTGAAGAGGAACATTTTGCAGGAGTCAAGGGTTAAGTCCCATGTATATTTGTCCTTTTTTTCACAATACATAGTAATGGGCCATAAAACCATGAAAGCATGTCTTAATTTCTAAACTAAGGCTAAAGGGGAGCTGTGGTTTCATAGTGTAAGCAAATATGTGTAAACTTTTGTTGTTGTATGGTGAACCACCCGCCCTACGTATTTAGCCTGCTGTGTTTATGGTAATAAACTATTGCAGTCATTTGTCACCCAGCTGCCATTTAAAGGCCCCTCCACAATGGGGCAGTCATGGGAGTTGTTTGACCATTTATCACCGTGTTGGTCAGTGTTGGTTGGTGATTTGGGGTGAGGGGTGGGGAGGGGGTACGGGATCTGCAACCGTTCAGATATCACTCGAAATTGATGTTAATTGTGGCCAGGTATTCAACCCATGTGTGGTCATAGCACTAACCGTTGCAACCACTGCTTTCTACTGTTTGCGTGGCATTGGTCGTTAAATACACAAGTAGAGTTTTCATTTGTTGACCAATACTCTTCTGCAGAGGAAATTTGCTTTCAGTCAGCTCCAAAAAAAATAATCAAGTCCATAGCAATTTTCAACATGTCCAAATTTCTGATTTCTGTACTTCATGTTGTAGGTGATGTGGCATTCATTGGTATTGGGATATTTCTATAATGAGAGTATCCTCAGACAAATATTTGAAAAGGGCCCAGAATCTCAGTCCTGGAAGACTATGACAATGAGAATTAACGTGTTTTAATATGCATATTACTACACTAACTACCATGGGGTAAATGCATTTGTCTTTATAATTGCATCACATTACATTTTAGAGTTAATGGGGGGAAATTTAAGGAAATATAAGTACATTTCAGTAATTGCAAAAAATGTCAGTTGTTGTAGTTTAGTCATTTGGATGTCACAATTTGTAGCCAATTATTTGCCTGTGTTCAAAGTAATCGGAATTTCCTTGGTAGCATTTCAAAGAAATTGGCAATAATTCTGGATGGTGCGCGTGCATTTGAAATGCCCATTTCTTTGTGTAAAGTGGAATTGTTTGAGTAATGTGTAGATCTTGTCGCCCTATCGTGGGGACGTGCTGCCACTCAACGCTGGGGTCTGCCCGACCCCTCAGTTTTAAAAAAAAGCATTTCACGCACGTGTGATAACGGCAGCAATTATTTCAATCGGCCCTCATCTCCACCAACAACGAGTATTGCAGCCCGATGGGATGAAACATCTTTCTCTTGCACAGGATGGTAACCTGTGCAGCCCGTGTGCTTGTTTTACTACACTACTGATTGCAAGGGCAGCCAGGCAGGCAGCAGATGAAATTGTTTTATAGGGTTATCGGACAGCCATTGTGGAGGAATATATATGGTCTATTTATGGTGCGTTCGACACCATTCTAATGGCCAAGCGCTGGAAACCATGATTTTATTTATCACCACGGTTAGATTGCTGAGTAATAAATGTTCCTTGGTATTAATCACGCTCAACATCATCAGCCATTGTCAGTCCACTGCTGGATGAAAGCCTCTTTAATCTTGCCATCCCACCATGATCCCCTCGATGCACCAACAGTCCAGCATTATTCCCACAAATGAGCCGATCTCGTGACTCCATCTCAGCAGTGGCCATCGTGTCAGTCATGGCTACTCCTTTGGCTGTTATTCTCAGTGTCTCAGCGGGTCAGTTTTTATTCAAGCTGGAAGGAATTGTTGAGCTATGTAGCTCTTTTGATCAGTTGTCCAGCAGGGAGGGTCAAGTAAGTTACAACATCGCAGGACCCCGGGGGCAATTTAGTCCGGCCAATTAGCCTAAGCAGCATGTCTTTTGAGTGTGGGAGGAAACCGGAGTACTCGGCGAAAACCCACGCGGACACAGGGAGAACATGGAAACTCCACACAGAAAGGTACCCGAGACGGGAATCGAACCCAGGGCCTTGTTGCTGTGAGGCAGCAGCGCTATTCACCGCGCCACCGTGCCGCCCCATATTCTGTCTCCAGCGGGCCTAAAATTCCTTTAGGTTTCTTACCGGTACGGTCGTATCGCAACCCCCCCTTCCCTCCTGTACTGTGTTGAATGCTTGGGCCACTTTCCTACTGGTATACCATACCAAAGCATCGACGATCATCCCTCCTACAGCCTTGCCCATTCTAATTTACTCTCCTCAAGAGTCAATATTGTCTGATTTGTATTTGTTCTCTGATCCATGCATTCCTCTTGCCTTTCTCTCGGTGTAATTCCAAGCATTCATCTCTGCAGACTTTTTAGTGGAATTTATAGATTTTGTTAAAATGTATTTGTCAGTGTCCATGCTTCTGTCCGTCATAGCAAGTTATATATGCATTGATTAAATATTTTCTTTAATATTAGTAATAATAATTTTACATTTATAACGCGAACATATTCATTCACTGTCAAAGGTACTCATTCGACAAGAGAACCACTCAGAGGCGCGAGGAAAGCATAGAGAGGCGGAGGAGGCAGCCAGGCGGTTTGCCGGCGCCATATTGCCACACACTGCTTCCTATATATTAGGATGTTATCGGTCAATTAATTAATGAGTATTTTTTTTTAAAGTTGTTGGAGGAAACCGGAGAGCCCAGAGGAAACCCACGCAGAACAGGGGGAGAACACACAAACTCCACACAGAAAGGTGCCCAAGGCGGGAATCGAACCTGCTCGGGCAAAACCATTCTTTTCGTGAGGCGCAGATGTTATCAAGGCATTCCATTCTGCTTGCGTATCTCCTTTCTACTTCCTAATTTGGATCCTGACCCATATTCAACAAATTCCCTTGGGTATACATATTCACTCTATTCACTGTGGATTCCAGCTGTTTTCCTGCACCAAATATATACTTATGTTTTGCAAACTTGTTGTACATGAGTTTTATATTGCTAACAATTCATATTTTAGGCGTGCTTAAATGTATAGGTTTTTGTTGAATGTAGTTTAAAAAGAAATTCAGGGAAAGTAGCTGTTATCGCCAGCGAAATATTTCTAATAATCACATGGAATTTGAGTGTCGCATAAGTCTTTTAATACGAAGCTGAAGCCGTCCAGTAGAATGATTCCTACCTCCTCCTTATATCATATAAGAAGTTCGATGAAAGTCATCATTTAATTTTAATATCCCTTTTACTTTTATGCTCAATATTTAAAAGGAAAAGAAAAAAAATGTCCATATGCCTAGAAATATTATCAGCCATAGTTTTAATGCAAGCCCTATGTATTTTTCCCCGCTGTGGTCGGTGTTATGAGCTAATTCCTCTACTGAAGGTGTGTCTTGCAATATCTTCCTTAGCCTTGCAGTCTTCCCCATGGCTTGTACTTTATAAGAAATGAGCACTCCCAGGGGGGCTGTATATCTCTAGCTGATGTCGTATAAGATCCAGGTGAAAAGCCCTTCCGTTTGGAACTCCCATTACAATTTTTCTTGGCCGCATGGTGTGCCACCTTCCATCGCCATTACGGAGTAAAGAAAGCCAAGGCATTGTGTTCCCTTTATTTTTTTAAATTCTACCTTAGAAAGTTTAAATCAAATGCTTTAGGATGTGTGTCATTGTTGCATGAATATGCAGTCGGTGCATTAAATTTTGAATTTTAAATGAAAGCAATTTTCAAAGCACAGCACAAACGTCATTGTACAATTACCAGGCAATCAATTGGGCCTCGGCACACTGCACAATTACCGTGCAATCAATTTTGTCTGGGTGTTCTTTGATGCATTGTACACACCAGGGGTTTGACCGGCTTGCCATTTTGCTACTTATCAGTTGTCAGAAGAAGTAATACAGTTGTAAACTGGAAGTAATGGTTGAATGTACTGCACGTTAGCATAAATCATATTTGCATATAAGACGTTTAAAATGTGAGAGCAGTGGCGATATTGTTAGCAAACCCGCACTATGAATCCAGCAACCCGGGTTTGACTCCAGGCCATGGCCACTTTTAGTGATGAGTACTGCTGCATAGGCCAATAGTATTGTGCACCATAGTTCTCTGATGTGGTTTTGGCTTGTACCGTATTGTGGTGGAGGGGTTTGCGTGTTCCTATGAACGCCAGAGCTATGTCACCTGGTGGCGAGCACTCCGGCTAGGCTTTCCCTTCGTGAACAGGTCTGGAGTCTAACACTCCTGATACAGTCTCGCTGAGTGAACAGGTCTGAAGTATAGCACTCCTGCTGGGTCTCCCTTGGTGAACATGTCTGGAGGCTAGCACTCCTGCTAGGGTCTTGCTTGGTGAAGAGGTCTGGCGGCAGGTGCCAGACAAATAACGATCCGGAGACCCTCTGACAAAAGGAGGTTGGTGTCAGGAAGCGCATTTGGCCATAACGTTGTGCTTTAATACTCCCCCATTGTGGGGCAACCGGGCGGCTAACTTGGATACCGGGAGTTTAAAGCGGCAACCACGACCTCGCGTTGTTTGGCATAAATAACCAATGTTTGAGCTTCATGAGCTGAACAACACGCGGGACAACACAACACAACCCCGGAGAGCTGCGTGTGCCGAGTGACATCTAAACCGGTCCTCTTGGCCCACTCCTTGTTCACCAACCTGTACTGACCAGCATGGTCAAATACGGTCAAAGAAGCTCCGACTTAGTGTCGGGAGGCCTTGGTCCGGCAATGAATTGGCAAAGAATTGTGGATTATTATTATTATGATTTTAACATACATAGTTGTGTACGAGACATTTCTGAAATGCGTGTTTTAAAGGTCGTATTTGAATACACAATCCAAGGGCAGTAAACTCTAAGTCGCACATTTCTAGACCGAGCGTGTGCGTAAAGTGCCCGCTCAGAAACGCATCTCTGTTGCTTGAGTCAGATTTACGCTGCTCGCCCCGATAAGTGACAGCCTTTTGGAGCGTTCGCGAAGAAATTATTTAAATTAACCGAGACAGCTCGGATTGCCTCCGCTCATATATTTCAAGAAATCTACCAGGTGCTTCACAAACGATAATGCCACTGCCAATGCTTGTTCCAAAAACCGCGAATACAGAGAAGGCAGCAAGGGGTGACACAACCCGCTCGTTCATCCGACGCCTTGCTCTGGTCGTATAATGATGAGCCGACGTGCCGCTTGCGCAGCTCGTATATGTTGTCTTGGGTTTCATACACGCTCGTGGGCGGCACGGTGAAGTAGCTCTGCCGCCTCACAGCAACAAGACCCTGGGTTTAATTCCCTGCTCGTGTGCCTTTCTTTGTGGAGTTTGCATGTTCTCCCTGTGTCCACGTGGGTTTTCGCCGGGCACTCCGGTTTCCTCCCACAGTCCAAAGACATGCTGCTGCACAGGTTAATTGGCCTGCGGACTACATTTCGCGCCGGTGCCCTGTGATGGACTGGCGTCCCTTCATAGGTATAGCCCTGCCTTGTACCCTGTGTCTGCCGGGATGGGCTCCGGCTCACCGCAATCCCTCTACAGGATTAAGCGGTTTCTGACAATGAATGAATGAACGTTGTCGGTTGCAAAGAGACCGAGGGGTGCGATGTTTAAATTCGTGCATTTTCTCCACGAGTAACCCCGTTCCTCCGCTACCCTACCCTGCCTGTCCTTCAGCCACGTCTGGACCACAACCCCATCCGTAGCCTTCGACCAAAGCAGAGACAAAGATCCCCCCTATAGCCTCAACCGACTGTAGGGTCAAGTGCTGTTAGCGAGCGCCTATGGAGGACAGCACGGTGTCCAGCCCCACCTCGGGCCGCCTTCTTCTCCCTAGTAGCGATGTTTACACACCGCACCAGGTTCTCATTTGACGCTGAGTCGGCCTAGGGGAGGCGCAGGACCGGTTCGGAAAATCGTGACTGATGTTGGCAGTGAGCGAGATTGGAACTCGTCTCGCCAGATTTGTAGCGCAATCCGCTAACCGCTACACCGCCAAAGCAACACCTGCCAACACTCAGTCCGCACGAAGATAACTCCCCTCACGTCAGGGAGTGTGTAAGCTTATTATCGCAATACAGTATTGAGTATTACTGATACTCTGACCAGAAATAAAACGTGTGAAGCTTCACGACATCTTCAGATAAAGATATTTTGCGCCACTAAAAGGAACGCGGCACGTATGGCGGCAGGGTGTCAATGCCGCGGTAACAACCGCGCCTCACAGAAGGTCCTGCCCGATGCGGTTTGATTCCAACTTTGGGCGCCTGTCTGTGTGGAGTTCTTGTGTTCTCCCCGTGTTCTGCATGGGTTTCCTCCCTGTTCTTCGGTTTCCTACCGTAACTGAAAAACACTCATTAATTAGTCATTAACAACATAACATGTAGGGTGCAGTGTTTGGCAAATGTTGACGCCGGCTAACCGCGTGGCTACCTTTCCCCTGCCTCTATGTGGTTTTTGCACGCCTGAGTCCGTTCTCTCGTTGAACGGATACCTTCTGCAGTGAACAAATACTGTGCGCATTATGAATGTCGCTTCCCACGTTGGAGGCGAAACGTCGCGAGGGAGAGATGGAGATCGCTCGACACGGTTATCCGAAAGAACAGCTCTGAAGAGCAACCATCATGAATAGAGCCGTGAAAACCTACAACAATACAAACTTTCTATGTTCAAATGCTGTGCCAGGAGATGTGGCATTGAGGACATTTTAAATACTTGATTGAAAAATATATCACACTGATTAAAGCACGTATTCTACATTTCATAACTGTAGGGCTTCCGATTTACTCTACATGTTTCAATTGCCTATGAATGCAGTTACAATTCCCGAACAATGGAACAGCAAATTATAAAAAATTAAACGTTCGAAATGCCTGCAGTTGACCACTGACAATGTTCAACAAGCACCAACAACGATGAAAGCGTCGTTTTATGAATTTATGTTTGTTACGATTATTCTGAAAACTGTCTTTAGATGTGACTATGAGTTGAATCGTCTTGGCACACATTTTCTTGCAGCGAATGTCTGTGCTTGATCCGCATTCATGTAAAGGGTAATAATAGTGGTGCATGCAAGGAACAATCCAATCAGAAACCAAAGCTGTGCACATATTCTTATTTTCCGTGGGCATACAGTGCACGGAACACACAGCCAAACGTTATTACATTTCCTGTTGCGTTTGCATTGATAGTGACTAAGTGCATTATTTCTCTGTAGCTGTTGTGGCTTTATTTGCGATGCTGCATTATATATATATTTATCACTCGGCTCAGCCATCAATTCACATTACTAATTTTGCGATATTTTCCCCTGCTTTTCGGTTCGTCGCTTCACCTAAACATCATCAATTTTGGAACGGAGTTTTATAATGAGAGCATAAAGCGCGGATTCCTGCAGTGTACGTGATATGTGTCGATTGCAGGCACATCTTGCTTTGGTAAATAACGGTCCCCAAATGGCACTTAAACACTTTCGGAGGAAACAACTTTTAAATGCATGCTTGCTCATTAGCGGCTGTGCAGTTTGTGTTGTGGCTAAATGGTGCGTGGCAAAATGAGTTCGAAAACAGCGAGCCAAAAAAGCGACTCTCTCACTTCATTCAAGTGCCGCCTCTCACAAAAAATAAAGAAGAAAAATGCGATGAAATGAAACATACCATTCATACTCAATTATTTTAGCGCTGGACATAGTTAAGTACATCATCTGTCTGTTCGTCGGATGGTATAATGAGCAAACATACTCCTAGCTCATGTGAGTTTGTCAGTTGCATTAAATTATGGATGGTTTAAATGTAGGTCAATGATTTTCTGAATCTGGTGGCAGGTTAGAAGGAAAGGTATGTTTTGCATCGTGACAATGTACCCAAGCTAAATAATTGTGTTCAGAACCAATTAAATTCAGGTAATTGCTTGAAAACCTTGGTCAGATGATAATTAATTTAAAAGGTGCACTGCATGAGACACATACACATAAGTGCTGAAATGCATTACAAATAATAGAAATAAAAAAACTCCCCTGAAATTTTGTTATACAAAAGCCTCGCAGATAATTAAGTGATCGTTCCCAGTCTAATGCACTTAATCAGCTTTTAATAACACTATTACGCACATGCCTGTTAGCTTTGCAAATATTGAATGAAAAATAGCATGAACAACATATTTGTGAAGGACAGAAAAGTAGGATATAGACATTGTTCCTCCAAACTTTTCCGTCTAATCATTTGCCTGTAAAAGGAGCAGAGTTGGGCTTTGAAAACTATTCCAAAGAGAAAGTTTCCATTTTTGGTGCTGGTCAATAGGAATATCATGGCCAATGCAATTAAAGCCACCATCACACCCTCACTTCCATTGCATGTCTGCTAGTGCAGAGTTGACAATTTGTCTTCAAGGTCTTGCTCTGGCAGTATCCCACCATCTGACTGAAGGTTTCCACTTACTGAGCTCTGATGCCCACTTCAATGCCAGTCTTGGTAACCTCTCTGTCATCCACCTGCATCCGTGCCTTCCTTTATTATTTACGTGTAAAACATCTTTCTTACAATATTCGATTTTCAACTTCTAATTCGATTGCTCTCCTTCCACCGTGCCATTCTTAGCATCCTTCACTTTCACCCCCCAAAGTTCTGATGTGCACGGTAACGGACATTACTGTGTCTGTAATGTCTGGGGAAGCGACAATTGTCTCCGAATAAAAAATCAAAAATATTTTACAGTCCGTTGTCAAGCCACTGCTGAATGAAGGCCTCAACACACAATGTCAGTTATGGGTTGGTTGAAAAAGTGGCAAAATTAATGTAAAAGTGGCTAAATCAACCAGGCCCTGAGTAATATATCTTTTCTCACATGGTTTGAATAAAGACTCCGTGGCGATCATTATGACTGCTGCGTCAATTCCCATCTTTTAACTCTAAGATTAACGTCTACACTTCCAAGGTTGTGCATTTACTTATTACACATCTGGTGTGCTAACGCGCTGTCACTTGATCTCTTTCGTGGCCTACTGTATTATTTCGGGTTAAAAACAGCATCCGTATCCACTGCCATCCACTTAATTACAAAAATAAAATTACTTATAAGTTCCCACTGTGCCTCACACTCCCAGAATCTACGGGGTGGTCCAGGTGTCTTGTGACCCCCATTTCATTCTCTATACCTTTATATTTTTGTACACTCATGGGTGTGTAATGTAATGTGAGCAAGGTACAATGCCATATGTAAACTATATAAAATATCATTACAGTATTGATGGTTGCTGTTAAGAGCTGTTGCGAGAGAGGGAGACTGTCAAGCAGTCTCCCTCTCTCGCTCGACACGGCCATCCCGAAAGAACAGCTCTGAAGCGCAACCATCATGAATAGAGCCGTGAAAACCTACATCAGTGCATTCCAGTATTGTAGATATTAACACGGTGGTTGCTCAGGGTCCAGTAAGTCTGTGTGAGAACAGGATTTGTCTTTGCACTCGATGATTCGATGCCATGTACTATAAGAAATGTTACGTAACACTGCCAGATCCACTTGAGCAAAAGCTTTCTTCCGTTATATAAAACAGAAATGAATGCGCAAAAGAAGAGGATTAGGCATCAATTAAATAGGGGGGGTTACATTACATCTGGACCACCCTGTACAAAGCCCCAGCCAAGGTTTTAGCCAAGAAACCTGCCTCATGCGATTACACCACATCTCTCATGTGCAAATGGTCCACATTGTGATGCGTACATTTCTTCTCTCCACGTTTTATTGCTGGTATTAGCAAACCCACAGTTGAGCACAACATTCCAGAACGTGAGGTCTACCTTAATCCATTCTGATGTCTCTCCAACAGCACACAAGCTTGATTTGTATCGTACAATTTCATACAATGGTAGCTTATCCATAATTTTGTAATTCCCTGAAGGTTGCCAAAGCCCTTCTCTACGCTGGATTTACGGTTTACCAAACGAATCAAAAGATTCCTCCGATATTTATAACTTGTCTCTATTAGTTGCCTTCCAGGAAAAAAAAAAACCCCACAAGACTCCTATAACCTCCTTCCCTTAAATGCCCTTCTACCCGCTTGTTTGTGACATTCAGAAAACATCTGTGTCCTTGGAGCATTACCATATGCCCTCTTCAGAATTTGGTTAAACCAGCCCGTGTCAATCCTCTACGGTGCCCTTCTTTATTTGGCGCCGCTGTCATCGACAGGTTCCAAACCCATGCTCGCAGAACTCTCGTGACTCGATCCGAGGCAGCACACAGGTGTTAGGGCCACGAGTTTAAAGAGTGAAACGTATTAACAATGTATCGCGTTGCATCATTTTTATTATAGAGTATAGTGTACACACAGATTGCTTTCTTGGGGGGGGGGGGGGGCAAGTGAGGCCAAGCCAGAGTGATCTGCATAGCATTGTTAATTATTTGCATCTCCTGGCAATAACCTTTATCAGTGCCTTGTAATGAAGATCAGGGTGTCTGTCTCCGCATGTGTGGCAAGTGTATGCATGGCATGCCTGTGTGAGCGTCTGTGTGGGAGTACGGGGTGGGGGGAAGGCAGGGAGACAGGGTAGTGTGGCGTGAAGGACCCCTATTATCCTCTGACATTTTACAGATGTTAATTGTCCGCTCTGCAGAGAAGAACGCTTTTTAAACCATTCCCACTCTTTCCGGCCAAAAGCATCACTCCTCGCCAGGCAGCCGAGTGCATCTCCTGTCCGCGGCTCTCATACGCTTGCTCGTTCTATTCATTACGGACGTATCCGATGGACAGTTGTAATATTTCTCCAGGATTTAGCGAAAAATAAACGTCGGGAAGAGTGTTTAAAAACGAACTAAAATAAGCGAGCAGTTTTTGTTGTCTTTTTAAATAATTCGTACGTATGAGAATTGCTTTCCAACGCTGTTCTTTCGGGATAGCCGTGTCGAGCCAGGGAGAGAGGGAGATCGCTTGACATGGCCATCCCGAAAGAACAGCTCTGAAGAGCAACCATCAATACTGTAATGATATTTGCGACGTTTCACTTCCCACGTTAGAGGCATCCTCAGGCATCGTCAGAACGCCTGAGGATGCCTCTAATGTGGGAGGTGACACGTCGCGAAGAATAGAGGAGGAGCGCTTGACAGGGCTATCCTGAAATAACATCTTTGGAAGCAATATTCATGCATCGAGCCGTAAAAACCCACATCAGTACAATGCGTAGGTATGTTGTTCTTTGACAAGGGAATTGTGGTAGTGATCTGCTTTTCAACAAAAGCATTCTATAAACTTACCGCAGCAAAGGCACGGGTTATAGGGACAAGCGGCCAAAAGTGGGCTGGTGTGCGGTTAAGTTTTGAGGCGATGTGAAGTCAGGAAGGTTAAAATGGTGAGCGAGCTTTGCCTCTGAAGGGTTGTAAATCAATAGCCTGTTTTTTGCCAATCAGGAGGTCTGTCACAAGACGTGCAGGAAGAAAAAGTGTGAACAGCTTCTCTATTAGCTGAGGGGCCTAGCCATGGCAGGGAAAAAGGCAAAGAGCGCATATCACTTGTATTCGACTTTTCAAAGCATTGCGAATTTGGGAAATATATTTTTACGGAAAAAAATCAAGTCATATAATTGAGACGTACTCGCAGATTTTTTATTCATTCATTGACTGAAACCGCTTAATCCTGTACAGGGTCGCGGTGAGCTGGAGCCTAACCTGGCAGACACAGGGCACAAGGCAGGGCTGTACTCAGGATGGGACGTCAGTTGATCACAGGGCACCGGGGGCAATTTAGTCAGCACGCCAATTAACATATGCAGCAGCATGTCTTTGGACTTTAGAAGAAATCCGGAGTTCTTGGTGAAAACCCACGAGGACACGGGAAGAATATGCAAACTCCACACGGAAAGGCACCCGAGCCGGGATTCGAACCCAGGTGGCTTCTTGTTGTGAGGCGGCAGTGCTACCGACCTCGCCACGGTGCCACCCACTCGCAGATTTTTTTAAATTTAGTTTTTCTTTCTAAAGTTGAATTACAATTAAAATGAATGTTCACAATCGGCACTCCTCACTAGGAATTGATTGGCAGCACATAAAGCCGTCATTGCTATATATTTCACAGCCGTCGTTTGTTTGCCGTAATTAACGTTGGAAAGCCATAACGCTGGGCTGAATACACCATCGCAAAAAGGCAGCAGCGCACAGCAAATGTTTGGAATTACACGAAGCAAGCGTGTCCTGCACAGAAAGGTATTAGGGGCTAATTTATTCAAGCCCCATTAAACAACAGGGTTTGACTGAGGTGATTGGATATTGTGTTGCCAACACATCAAGCGAATGTGTGTGGGGTGGGCCAGTTGTGTCCACATCCACTTTGGCATTGCATGCTTATTGCTTTCTGTTTCGATAATGAGCTTGTTTTTTTCTTCTCTTCTTCTTCTATACCATTTGGACTCAAACCATCACCATCAGCACTGACATTAGCTGAGTGTAAGGTAGGGGCTGTCCTGCTTGTGACAAAAAGTTGCCCAAAATCCATCCATCCATTTTCAGAAATCGCTTAATCCTATACAGGGTCGCGGTGAACCGGAGCCTATCCCGACAGACACAGGGCGCAAGGCAGGGGGACACCAAGAATGGGACGCCAGTCCATCGCAGGGCGCCTGGGGAAATTGAATCAGTACGCCAATTAACCTGGCAGCATGTCTTTGGACGGTGGGAGGAAACCGGAGTGCCCAAAATGTGTTTCCCTTATTACCTTTGTTGACAAGAAGGACACACTGTGTGTATATTTATAATGCGTGTGCGGGCCTATCGTGGCGCAGATAGGTATGGCGAAAACATTTTGTTTATAGTCCTGATTTGATTTCTGCAAGATGCATAATTAATGAATATTGAATGTATGACCTTGAGTGAGCTGTGATCACATCTGAGAGAGAGTCTCTGTGTGTGGCGGGCATGGTGCGATTATTAAATATTGATCTCTTTTCGAGATGTTATGGAAGTGATGTAATGTTACAAAGTACT
>JAZEWU010000016.1:4663152-4704822 GCA_036362915.1 Geotria australis
GGCTGGGCGTCAGCTGTCATAACAGATGTGTTCCCCTACAGCAGGCTCTATAACGCAAAGGCTATCTGACAGTGCCTTGGGGTCTTTTATAGTGAGCTACAGTGATGATGTCTGCACAACATTATTGAATGCTTTGTAGGTGTGGCTCACACTGCCCGCCCCTATTTTAGTAATGCGTGTCAAAAACTAAAAAACGCGCTTTTCATTTTCCCCGCACCGTTTTGAATGCCAAATTATATGGTTTGCGTGCAAGGTTCCACGCGCCTCCGTAACTTCTCTCAACACGTATCCTTGTTTGCACCTGCAGGAGTATTGTGTTTCGCAAGTGTCCCCTCCCCACTCTCCTGAAGGTCTGTGGCTCCCTGGAGAAAAGAAGGGAAAAGGTGAAATAGTGAAATGTGAGACCCTTAGTTGCATGCGATATCAATGCGGGAGTAAACGACGCTTTTGAACCAGTCTAAAAGGGAAGCGTTTTATTGAATCTGTGATATCTTTCGATTGCATTGCTTAACATTGCAAAGTTAACACCAGCCATTGACCTGGAACTGTCTTTTTTCAACTATGTGGTGTGAATAGATATTTAAGCTGCACAGTAGAGACGTTCATTCGTTATGTTTATTTTTTTGTTTGTTTTTATATTATTTCAAATGTGCTCAAAGATGCAGAATTGTTTGGCTTTCAGGTTACCACTTTCCTTTCCATCGTTATTAAAGTCACCAAAATGGTCTTTTTTAGTAAATGAAGCTGACAAGTGCAATGAAAAGCATGGAGACATCATCCATCCATCCATTTTCAGAAACCGCTTAATCCCGTACAGGGTCGCGGTGAGCCGGAGCCTATCCCGGCAGACACAGGGCGCAAGGCAGGGGTATGCCTAGGATGGTACGCCAGTCCATCACAGGGCACCAGGGGCAATTTAGTCAGCAGGCCAATTAACCCTATGCAGCAGCATGTCTTTGGACTTTCGCCCGGCGAAAACCCACGCGGACACGGGGAAAAGAACCCCACACAGAAAGGAACCCGATCCGGGATTCAAACCCGGAACCTTCTTGCTGTGAGGCATCCCATTCTGGGTATAGCCCTGCCTAGCGCTTTGTGTCTACCGGAATAGGCTCCGGCTCACCGCAACTCTGTACAGGATTAAAGGGGTTTCTGACAATGATGATGATGTATGTGGTTGAGCGAGTCTGGCTGGTTTGGTATCCTTGAAATCCCTTCGGCACCGCTGACTGGTTGCCAGATTTCTGTGCGAAATGAGGCTCCACCCGTTCAGCGTGGCAAATCATCAGCACGAAAGCTCTGACGTGAAATGTTTCGGAATCGCTTTGTGTGGAATTTCCATACAGAGTAGAGGTTGGATGTCAGCTCCGCCCGTGGGGAGGACAAGGCCATGAGGTACGTGTGCTCATATCGAATGTAGTTTGCCGGTATCAGAAGTTGCCCTTCGCCTTGCTCCACCAGTGTAATGTCCGGGAAGGATGTGTTGCTGAGCGCCACGGTGGAGCGGTGAGTAGCGCTGCCGCCTCGCAGCAAGAAGGTCCCGCGTTCGAATGGCAGCTCGAGGGCCTTTCTGTGCCGAGTTTGCATGGTCTCCCCGTGTCCACGTGGGTTTGCACCGCGCACTCCGGTTTCATCCCACGGTCCAAATATATGCGCACACATAGGTTAATTGGCCTGCGGACTAAATTGCCCCTGGTGTCCTGTGGCGGACTGGAGTCCCATCCTAGGTATAACTTTGCCTTGCGCCCTGTGTCTGCCGGGATAGGCTCCGGCTCACCGCAGGATGAAGCGGAGCATTTATCAGAACGGTGCTTATAATGTGTGCAAAGTATAACAAACAGAGCTGTGTTTCTTGCCTTCCCATACAAAGAGTTATTTTGAAGGGAACGGCATGCTCCACAACAACACAATGAGTTTATGTAAGGCGTGCTTATTAAGCCAGGCCTTATTGTTTTGGCGGAATTGGACAACTTGTGTGACACCAAAATGCTACATGCATCAAGCCTTAGGCGTCCATTGCCCCAAGGATCTGCAGTGAAAACAATTGTAAACTAACATTCATTCAACAACTTTAGAGAGCCATGTGCACTTTCCATACATCTGTAGGGAAACATTAATGGCCAAAACACACTTTGTACAATAAAGGACCGTATTGTTCTCTTTAAGAGCTCTGGGAGTGGATGCCTTTCATGTGCACCTGGATGGGTTTAAACAACTGCTGGCTAATCCTGCCACTCCCTGGTTCATTGTCTTTGCCGTAATTGCGTTTGATCGCTGTGTTGTGCATGCATGGATAGACAATGTGTGAGATAATTTGATCTGAGTGGTCATGACTGTGTTGGTGTAGGTTGTCACGGCTCGAGTCATGATCATTGCTCTTCAGAGCTGTTCTTTCGGGATAGCCATTGTGATCATGACTCACAAAACCAGTAAATCAGGTGTGATTACAACTGGCGTCGGGTAAGTGCTAAATTATATCGCCTTACGTTTCTCCGAAATCATGATGCGCCTTCAGCCCATCTATACAATTCTTGACACGAAACTCGCGTGCTCTGTAAAAGCAAACAGCGTTTTCGCGTAAAGAATCTTGTAGGTTTCTTTTCTAATTTTAACCAATATACCAATTACAGGTTGATGCCCATTAACAGTAGTGTGGGCCCCTTGCTTCACAGCAACTGTCTGGGCTGACCAAGTGCGCGGCGGCGTGTTACATGCTGAATTTAGATAAGGCTAAGTACTCCCTGCTGGGAACCCTTTGCACAAGGCTTCTATCAACAAGTTTAATGCAAGGCATTGCAAAAGCGTAAATTAACACTAATTGGAGTAAAAAAGAGACTTGATCTAAAGGGCTTATTGCACCTGTGCGGAGACTTCAATAGCATTTTGCACCTTGCAACATTCTTTACATGAATCCGCCGTGTAAATAGCATAAAAAGCGCTTGTTTGGATATCGTTGGGTTCAACAACTTTGATGTTGATCAGGCGGGAACTCCGACTGTCTTGGCTCTCTATTATTATTATTGGGCAAGTGAACGTCCTGCTGTGTACCAGGGCACTGTTAATGAGAGCACATATAAGGTATATGCAGTCTCCAAAATGCATGTTATTAGAGCCAGGGAAATGGTCTTTCCTTTTCTTTTGTAGACGCTAAAACTTGTATAACACTTATACTATGTAAAGGGAGTGGTATACGAGTGACTACATTGGATGTTCGTGTAGGTGAGAACATTATTGTATTTTTCCTGCGCAATTTAAAGAGGTAAATTTATTTGTCCGTAAATATTCATTCATTTATTATCGGTACCTAACCCTGTAGAGGACCTCGGGAGGGCCGGAGCCTATCTCAGCAGACACAGGGCGCAAGCCAGGGTTTTACCCAGGATGGGAGGGCAGTCCATCGCAGGACACTGGGCCAATTTAGACACAAGGCCAATTACACTAGGCAATGTGTGTTTGGACAGTGGTAGCAAACCGGAGTACCAGGCGAAAAGCCACACGAACATGGGGAGAACATGTAAAATCCACAAAGAAAGTACCCGAGCCTGGGATCGAACCTAGATTCTTGCTGTAAGGCGGAAGAACTTCTCACTGTGCCAGCGTGCCGCCCTACCACCAATGGAGGCTTTGTTTGTAATTCGTCGTTAAAAGTTTCCTTTTGTATCCACGTTCTTTTTGAATAGTCTCTATATTTTCTTCTCATGCCCAGTCAAGATACTAATGTCTGATACCATACTCCACTGACTTGTAATAATTTCATATACTGTATTAACCTGCCACAACATATTTGCTGCAGTATAATATATTAATTAGTGTATACAATGATAAACAACACATACACACATTCGCACGAGCCACATTCTAAAATATCGTGACACTGCTCCACACGAAGCTATATAGCCTTCACAAAAATTAAGGAAATAATTATTCTTTTAACTGTGAATAATTATTCAAATTATGTTGTGACAGCAACCCACAATGCTTTTATTTGTCAAGAGGAGGATGGGGTGTGACATATGGCCACGAAATAAGTGCGTGGAATAGAGATGTAATGATTTAAAATTGCACCGACTTTATATATATTAATATGAATTGAACAAGGCTGAAATTAACTGTGAGTGCTTGAATCTTAAAGCCATTACGTCTGTTCGTACATCACCACCATCATCATTATGATCAGCTCTGATCAATCCACTGCTGGACGAAGGTCTCTGCAGGTCACGCGGTCCCGTGCAACAATGAGTCATCCACCAAACCACGGGCACACGAGTTGATTTGATCGCTCCATCTCCACGGTGGATGTCCTATAGGCGCATTCTCTCCTAACCACTCCGTCATCAATCACGACCACTGGTTGTCATCATCTCATACAAGTGATGGTACGGTGTCGCAGTGAATAGCTCTGCTGCTCACAGCAAGAAGGGGCCTGGCTCACTTCCCGGCTCGGGTGCCTTTCTGTGTGGAGTTTGCATGTTCTCCCAGTGACCACGTGGGTTTTCGCCGGGTACTTTAGTTTCCAATGGTGTGAATACATGCTGTCTAGGTTTATTGTCCAGACTAAATTGCCCTGACAGGTGGCCTGAGATGTTGTAACTTGTTTACTCATCACCACTGGACAACTGTTAAAAAGATCTATTTAGCTCAACGGTTCCTTTTAGCGTAACTAAAAACTGACTAATCTTAACTCAATATGATCTCTCTAATTTTAATATGACCTATAATACTCTCCGCTTCTCGATGTTATTCCGAATGTGTACCTCTATATAGGCTTCTGCACTTGTTTAACTTTTGTTTCATTTTCTGTGCCAATGTCCATGCACTGATTAAGATATTCCAACAGGTACTCACACCAATCCCATCCACCTCGTAACGCTATCATAGTCATTATAGCATCATCATAGTCATGTAACGTCCAATAAAATTGTACTACAGAATAAAAAACCGCCTGGTGATGCTTCCAACGTGGGAGGCGAAACGTCGCGAGGGAGAGAGGGAGATCGCTCGACACGGCTATACCGAAAGAACAGCATTGGAAAGCAATTCTCGTTAGATTAAATGAATAAATAAGGCTGAAAAGTTGGACGTAAGATAAATGAGCAAGGATTATATATGATAAGCTCGCAAAATCAATTAAATATCTGTATATGGAACACCACGGGTAAACATTGCATACGTATAGCATGACCAAATTCATACCAATCTACAAACAAATGTCTAAATAACAACACAAACCAATGTCAATATGTTTCCAAATGATTCCGTTTATTATGGTTGGAAATATCAAGACGTATTAACTATGGAAAATCAATAAGCAAAATGGATTGCTTCAATATGAACTGAGTTTAGCTTTTTTGCTGGTCTTATAGCGACTCATTATCAATCCATTTCCGTCCGTCCATTTTCAATTGGCCGCTTTACCTGCTGAGGGTCGCGTCAGCAGCATGCTGAGTAGGCAGGAGCAGACCTCCATCCTCCTCCCTAGTGACAAACTCCAGCTTCCCCGGGGGGATTCCCAGGCATTCCGAGCAGCGTGTCCTGAGCCAGCCTCGACGTCTCCGGCCATTACCGATCTTGAAAATATCCACATCTGAATGTTGCTTTTCAAATGCGAACCGTTAAACAATGCCAATACCCTCATTATGTTGTTATGATTATTACGGTTGCTTTTAACCGACCACCTGCTATGAGCAATTGTGCAGATCGCGTAGCATTAGTTAATCTGTTGTGATTAAGGGGGTTGACCCCTAAGGTGCCCCCCCACTGTGTTTGGTGAGCGCGCTGGGTCGTGCATTTTACCGATCAGTAGCCGCGGGTCATGCAGCTGTGGGGCTGTCATCCCGACCCGGGATCTCGGCTCTGAGCATCGCGCAATGCAATAAGGCAGAGCTATAGCTCCCAGCAGATTTATGGCATCAATTGACCCGGTGAGCGGCAAAAGGGGACGTCATGCGACTCCAATCTGCTGTGTACTCCGATCGATGGGTCCGCCACGACTGTCGGCATCTGCGATTGTGCTGCTTGCTCGCTCGCACTGATGTGCCGAGGAAGGTATCGCAACGTGCGCGCAGTGTCGCGTGCCCGGCGGTGGATTTTGTATCGGTGCGTGTCCGTTCCGCTGGTGCAAATAGATGCGTAGATGTTTATTCGACCTTTCAGTATATTCGAAGCAGCCTTAATCTTTTTTTTTTATTCCTTTGGCTTTTATTATTTTTCATTGTTGACATGCCGTTCTCTTCGCGGCCCTTGTGCAGCGCTTTGTGACCCTCGGGTGAAAGGCGCTATATAAATCGTTATTATTATTATTGTTATGCCGGAAAAATACCGAGCGAGCGTGCAAGCTCTTTATAGGATTCCTGCATTGACGAAACGAATTTACAAAACAAAAATCTAAAAATAACAAATTGACCAAACAAAACCAAACGTTTTACACGCAGCATTGCACATAAGCGGCAACATAGAAAAAAAATATATAAGGTAGTTAAAATAGTTAAACATTTAAAACAGTTAAACATTGCAATGGTTGGCACGCTGTGCTACCGACCTGGTGATGTCAGTTCAATTCCCGGCCAAGGCTGCCATCAGTAGTGAGTGATTTATGAATCGGACCTGGGCCTGCCCCTTGGTCTACTCGGCCTTAAATGTATATTTGCTGCAGTGTGTAATCGTCGGTGATGGGGAGACAAAGGGTGTCGAGCGTGGTGCTGGACACAACACCAGCTCACGTGCCATTCCAGCCTTAATAGGTGATCGCTAACAGCACTTTCCTCAATATTCCGTGGAGACCATACGAGGGTTTCTGCATCTTTGCGAATGCATGCACGTGTGTTTGTGTTGAGGGGTAGAGAGAGGACAGTCGTGTGGCGTTGCGCCGCATGATTTAAATAAATATTAATCGTAAATATTGATACAAGGAATTGAGCACTCGCACATCTGCCAGTGAATGTGGTACGAAATGTTCGCTCCACTTTGGCATGTGTGTGAGCATACGTTCTTTCAGCAGTACGTTGGTAAGCCTTCCCTATGCCGACTTCCGAATGCAGTAACAAGGCAATGCCCAGGGAAGGTCAATATTTTCTTATGAGGCTCTATAGCATGTAATTGTACCATGAGTCAAAGGGGTGAGTTGTATTGATTGTGATACCAATCCAATCCCTCGTGACCCTCTTCCACACTTTTGTTACACGGCATTGCAATAGATGTACAATTATTAAGTCTCTCCTGAATTTTACTCTCATTTCATGTCAGTTGTGCCCTTTTCTTTGAATATACAGTGGTTTTTTTATTTTACAGTTTCATTATCACGTTAAACATTCGGTTGTACAGTTTTACATTAAGACATATCACAGCGTGCATACGTTGTGTTACAGAATAAGCTCAGCGTTCGCTTGTGTGCGTCTCGTTATTTATAATTATAGCGAAGCGTTATAATTTCCCAACCAGGTGTCCCACTGGTTCACAGGATAAACCGAGCAACAATTCCCATCACCTCTCGGTAATTTTAGCACGGATTAACACAAACCATCCACTGCTTTAAATTGAATATTAAATACCTATTAAAATAATTCACAAGAGTAGGCCATTTTAAATTTGCATAACATCCCAAATCCCAGAACTTTGCATAACTTTCATCTACAACCTATGGTAATGTGCAGTCCTTTAACATCCTATCTCAATTCAGCACCTGCAACGGAGAACATCCTGATTATATCTGCATAGCCTTTGCTTTGTTTTGCAAATACGCTCAGTGGAGGCCGTGGAACAACCCCACTTACACGGTACCATCTCTCACTTCTCTCCCATACCCTTAAATTATATTGCGGCATCAAACAAAACTATGCTATATTTTAACATGAAGGCTTTTGTGACCAAGGTTATCTGTAATGTATCCCTTTTACGGGTTGGGTCACGTAAAAAAGTAAGGGTCGTAAACCTACCTCCACCTGACACAGCCAATTAGGAAAGTTTGTCACGTAAAAAAAAATGCCAAATTTTTTTACTACTTAAGCACACCCACAACATTTAGAATGGAATTTATCGTTTCGCTAATAGTTGCAATAAGCTTGATCTGGTATCTGTAACCATACTGTTTGCGTATTTGATTTTCCCATCCGCCTACAAAGCTATCCCAATCATGCTAATTCCAATATCTCTGCTAAGACACAAAAAGTTAAGTTGTAGACATTTTTTACTGACATTTTTTTGAGGGTAGCCATAGCCTATGATTGTCACTGCTTCTCGTCCCGACTGTGCTGTCCATTACATTTGCCAGACGAGACCCCCATCAAATTATTTATATTCTCCAAATATAAATAAAGAAAACACCTACTCATATGTTCTACCGTTGAAACAGAATTACGTTTTGTTGTGAACTGCACCCACACACAGCAACACTACTTCCTTCTATGTAGAATATTCCTTCATTTCCACAATCACTGGCAACTAGGCCTTACTAACCAAACAGAAGCCCAGAGACAGCAGCACAGTCAAGATCATGGACCCAATGCTCTTTCAATACGTTCATACAACCACTGGAGAGCACATTCTGTATCCCAGGAATAGCCATGGGCTGTTCCCGCACAGCTTGGATCTCATCCCAAGGTGTCCCTGGTCGAAGCGTTCCATTCATATCTGGAAGGGAGCCACATGGCCCACTTGAGAAAGACGCATGTGTGTCGTAGGGAGCTGGGCCACGACTGCCCGCTAGGCTCCTATCCCAGTAATTGTGGAGACGTGGTATTAGAGTCAGGAGGCCCTGTGGGCTCATCCTCTCCCATTACGTTTGCCCTATTCACTCTGTAACCGATCAAACCTCTGTACTGATGTAGGCTTTCATGACCCGACGTATTATAATTGCTCTCAAGAGCTGCTCTTTCAGGATAGTCGTGTCGAGCAAAGCAGACAGTGGAGTGGTGAAGGAGCACTGTGTCGCCCGCTCATTCACGGGCTCGCTTCGTAACTCGCCAACTCGTTAAGTATTAGAATGTCTCGCTACGACGGCACCGGGTTACTTGCTAGTGCAGACCACTCGCTATTACAGCAACCCACCCACTCGCGACTACGAACCACACTGCAGCACACCGCTCGCTACTACAGACCAATACACTACCACTCGCTACTACAGCACCACTCACTACTAAAGACCAATACAGCGCCATTCCCTACTACAGACCCGATACACTGCCGCTCGCTACTACAGACCAATAGACGACCACTCACTAATACAGACTACTACAGCACCGCTCACTACTACAGACCAATACACTACCACTCACTACTACAGAGCAAATACAAGATCCCCCGTATAGCCTTAACAGACTGTAGGGTCAAGTGCCGCTAGCGAGCGCCTATGAAGGTCGACACGGCACACGAGAAATGTGGGTGACCAGCACCACGCCCGGCCGCCTTTGTCTCCCTAGTGGCAATGTTTACACACTGCACCAGATTCTCATTTGAGGCTGAGTCGACCTAGCGGAGGCCCAGGTCCGGTTCAGAAAATCGTCAATGGTGTGTGTTGGTGGCCTTGAGCGGGATTCGAACTCGGGTCATAGCAGGTTTGTGTCCCAGCGCGCTAACCACTGAGCCACCGCTCGCTCCCCCTCTCACTAGTTACAGCAGCAGTAGTGGAAGCTTTAAAAACACACCGCTCGCTATTTGTAGCAGTAGTTTTTAAGACACCACAGCTATCTTCCTCCGTGTTTGTCTTTAAGTGACGGCCATCTTAGGGGACGCTGGCAGATTTTTGCCGCTCTTAAGATTGCCAGTTTCACGACCTTTCAGTATATTCGAAGCAGCCTTAATCATTTATTTTTTGTTGCTTTGGTTCTTATTGGTTGTTTTTTCTTTCGTTGTTGACATGCCGTTCTCTTCACGGCCCTTGTGCAGCACTTTGTGACCCTCGGGTGAAAGGCGCTATATAAAATTATTATTATTATTATATTATTATTATAATTCTTGACACAGCTATTCCGGAAGAGCAGCTCTGGAGAACAATACTCTCACTAACCGATTCGTACCAGACTGGCTCGGCCCTGCTTACTTATACAGTGGAAAAGAAGCAGACGTGAGCTTGGGTACTAAGGTTTGGGATGACTTCAGCTGGGCAGGGCTTCATGGAGCCAGCATGGAGCCAGCACCGAGGAAGCACGATTTCCACTGGCTGTGGAAATGCGGCATCTGTGAGGCATGTACGAGCATACGTTTGTGTACTTTTGTCTTGGATAATCTGGTCTAATCCCTATTTACTGGACTCTCTTGCCACTTTAGCCATAAAAAGCAAACTGCAGCCACGTGTACCCTTGGAGACATCGAGCAATGTGTTTGGTTTGGCATGTACAGCACTCGTGGAATTCAAGTTGCTGTGATACTGGTTATACGGATTAGTGTTTCGCGGTAACACGGTATTGCACAAAGACACAGGGATGTAAAATGTAGAAACAAAAATAATAATGAATAATTTCCCTTTGACATTCTCGGGGGCAGCATGGTGGCGCGGTGAGTAGCGCTGCCGCCTCGCAGCAAGAAGTTCCCGGGTTCGTATCCCGGCTTGGGTGCCTTTCTGTGTGGAGTTTACATGTTCTCCTCGTGCCCGAGTGGGTTTTTAGTGGGCACTCCGGTTTCGTCCTACAGTCCAAAGGTTAATTGGCCTGCAGACTCAATTGCCCCCGGTACCCTGTGATGGACTAGCGTCCCATCCTGGGCAGAGCACTGCCTTGCGCCTTGTGTTTGCCGGAATATGCTCCGGTTCACGGCGACCCTGTACGGGATTAAGGGGTTTCAGAGAATGATGATGATTCTCTTCAGCTATTTGTGATCAGCTTACATTGCCTTATGTGGATACTTGTATGTGACATACCCACGACACCAGGATGCGCGTTTTGTAAACGGGTAAATATATTGATGTGTGTCTTCACAGCTCGATGATTGAGAATTGCTAAGAGCAGCTCTTTCACCATAGCTGTGTCGAGCATTATTCCTCTCTCCTTTGCGACGTTTCACCTCCCACGTTGGAGGCATCAGCAGATTTTTGTTAAATATCTGTCCTATAAGCAAGCGAGTGTTAGGAGCCTCTTTGTCAGTCAACTGCTGGATGAAACCTCCCCACACCGTGTCAGTGACTATACCTTACCACTAGGATGAGTGTGGGTAGGTCGAAAGTGGCCTGGGATTGGTTCATAAAACTCTCACCATCACGTCTGGGACTCAAACTCAAAGTTTGCTGGGTTCATAGTGCAGCGCGCTAACAATTGTGCCGCCTTTCTACCCCATTATTTATGTAATGGTAATACATTGAACCTGACAACCTCACTAAATACAGTCCAGTTTAATGCAGGCTTTGGCTTGCTGTTATGCAATACCATTTTAGTAATCACTCTTCTTCTTTGCGATTCTTCGAAGCAGCACGATGGTCAGCCTCTGGACATCGTTGTCTTTCAGCTCGGCCTCGAAGTGTTTGGTAGAATTCGCAGGCAATACCAAGTATTACCTGACAGGGATCGCGACGTGAACGCTTCTACCTTGACCCCCTTAGTAATCACTAGAATAGAGAAAAACGCTAGAATGGAATTACATGGAAACATCAGGAACAGATGGGAAATGATGATAATGGTTATCTCCAATAATGAATGATTGCCGCTTTTGCTGCTTCTGCTGCCAGAAGACCGAGGAGGAATCGGAGGCCTTCTGTAACACGGCCGGACAGGGAGTAGAAAGATGATATCCATATCACTTTTTTTGTGCAATATATTATGAGCCGTGCGGAGTTGGCATGTTCGCCCCGTGTCCGCGAGGGTTTTCGCCGGGCACTCCGGTTTCCTCCCACAGTCCAAATACATGCTGCTGCTTAGGTTAATTGGCCTGCGCTCTAAATTTCCCCCAGCGCCCTGTGATGGACTGGCGTCCCATCCAGGGTGTAGCCCTGCCTTGCGCCCTGTGTATGCCGGAATAGGCTCTGGCTCACCTGCGACCCTATACAGGATTAAGCGGTTTCTGACGATGAATTAATTAATCTTACGAGCTGAGCGAACATTTTAAGCGCTTTGCGAAAGCTAAAATGACGCAAAGCAAAGACGTTGCCCCAACATGCAGCTTGTTCGAGGGTTGCAGTAGATGTTGTGGTCGTAAAAACGTTTTGTTCCGTTGAACAACGTGCTTATCATAAAACACGTTATTAATTCATTCAAGTGCCATTCATTTATATATTTGCATACCCGGCAGAACATTGCTATTCATGAGTCAAATTGTCGGCAAACACGAAGGTGCATAATGCAACGACTCAATCAGTGTGAATGAAGGGCATTTCAGCATATCGGTAATCACACTGCACCTTTGCTTTGTTAGTTGGAACCTTCAGAAGTGTGTGTTATTGGCGAGGCCACCACCGGGCTGTGGCCGACTTTAATTCCCACAGAAACGATGGGTAGCGAGCGGTGCACGGGATCCGCACAAACGATGGGATATGGGTACACGTAACGTCCATCCATTGTCAGAAACCGCTTAATCCTGTACAGGGTGGCGGTGAGCAGGAAATTATTCAGGCAGACACAGGTTGCAAGGCAGGGTTATGCCCTGGATGGGACGCCAAGCCATCACAGGGCACATTTGAATGCGGTGGGTAAATGAGTGAGTGAGCGAGCGAGTGGGTGCGCTGGCGAAGGAGTGAAGTGGGTGTTTGAGTGCATTGATGGGCGTAATCGCCGCTTTCATTGGCCGTACGAAATCATCACCCTGGTGAACATGCACAAGGTTTGCACCTGCTCTAAGTGAAGACGAGTGCTTAAGCAGAACCCTGATCGCTGTGAAAAGGACCATTCACTGGGGCTTCATAAGCGCACCTCATTTAGTAGCGCCCTGGAGAAAAAAAGCAAAAGTTCCCTATCGTGTGTGGCACAGCACACACTAATCCGCTCCTCCCACTCTGCCCTGTAACCCTCCAGAACATGTCCCCTACAGGCCTGCATGACACAATCTGATTTCAGTGCGAGACAAAGCCAATTGGCTCCACAAACCAAACCTCCCCACTGAGATCCCATCACGTCACTGTTTCACCCCCTCCTTTTCCTCACCGTGCAGAACGCTCACTCTCCAGCACCCATTAGCTGCTGTGCCCTGCACATGCACCTGTGATTCAGATGTCATCGTTCTCCCGCCCTGGGCCCACGCAAGCCTTTCGTACATTCCGCCTCGCGGAGTGATGGACGTTCGCGCCGAACGCGAAATTCCAAAATATAATTTAAAAAATTCCGACTTGTGGCTTCAACTATTTTTAAATGAGAGCTTGGAGGGGAGGTGGAAAAAAATGGAGCAGCAAGCGCGCGCACACTTTTTGGATTGGATGAGTACATCATTAAAAATACAATTTCTTTACGGCACCCTACTTCTTACTCGGCTGTATTGTATAATGATTAATTTTAATGAAGTCCCAGGAATAAAACGATCACATAGGTGTTGCGCACATCAGCCAGCGCTGGTTATTCTCCTGTGAATAAATACGTCCGTCGATGATCAGTGCTTGTGGCCAATGAAGCTACAAGGGATAATGAGTTTTTTTTTACCACATAACGTCGTTCATTATCTCACCAAGTGCATACAACATATCCGTAGTATTTTTTTTTTTAACTCTTAAATATTACGCAATTATATTCTCTGGCAACAAGATTATAACAGCTTAATATGTTACTCCTAGTTATGAACTGGTATGGTGGCTTTTTGGCCACTCAGGTGTATTGTTTTTGTTAAGTTTGTGCCCACGTCATGTATTGACAGAAGAGATGTAGGTTTGTTCGACAGATCTTACCTGAGCAGAGAGACAGAGAATCGAAATATATATGGAACATACTGCATAGCAGCTTTAAAAGGAAACAACACAATACGTGTGAAATCAGTGGCATTTTTTTTAAATCTAAATCTCACCCAACATTTTGCAGGTTTGGATGACTTTTTCTGCATGATATTTTCAGCATTCTTAAAAAATGCATAAAGGCCATGTCTGGCTTCCTTAAAGAAAGCGCATTAATTGGTTGCAGCTCGTGCAAATTGCCAGCGGGTGAGGATTAAGTGAGTGTGGTGGAATAAGCAGTACGAGCGGAAAGCATGTGCTCTGCTATAGGCAAAATGTGGGGACAGATGTTGGCCTAAAGATTGACCCCTCGTGTGATGAGTGCTGTTATTAAATTAGATTTTTATTTTTACATTTTTTTCATGTTTTTTTTGCTTACAGGCAGCACAAATGCATTTAATTCTGCGATTTAAAGCATGTATTTTTTGTGATTAAAAAAAGAGCACAGTTTAATATCATAATCCTTCATCCGTCATCTGTTCACCACAGATGAAGGGACTTCTGCCCTGATTGTCAAATAAATCCTTCAGAACAGGTTCAATTGTAAAAGGTCACAGCTGTGTCCACAAATTTTATTAAAAATAAAATTAAGCTATGGATTTGGTTTAAAAGTAATACCTGTTTTCCTATAATCAAGGGAATCTGCTCCTCATCCCTCACCTCAATTTGTCTGCCCCTTTTCAAATATCCTACTATAACTCACTTTAATGACCTGTCACTTGAGAGAGGAAAGTTTAATTCATTTATTTTACTTGGTTCATTAAAAAGTGTGATGACTTTAAAGGAGCGATGCATTTATTGATAACATCCCACCGTCGCCGAAGAAGCCACTATAAACAAAACCCTGTCTTCTACTCGTGCAGCCAAATAGTCGTGCAAATATTATGCTTTATCCGATGCATTCCAGAGGAAAGGTGTTGGAGTTTTGTTGAGAGGTTGAGGCGTTAATCACCAATGATATTATTGGCATTTAAGTCAATAGCAATCCATTTTATATCTGTAAAGTTGTGGACCGCCCCTTTCGCTGCTGAATGCAGATCTGCACAAATAACTATGGGGCAACACCAAAATATATGTATAACTGCTACCATTATTTATTCAGTATGACTGTCATAATGGCAGCCACAGGACAGCACTGTTGAGTGGCGCAACATGAAGCGAGGTGTTGTTAAGAGTTGTGGCAGACTGAATGGAGTTGATTTAAGGAAAACTCTTTCTTTTTTTCAGTTTTACTTTTTGTAGGCTGTAAATTTGTTAAATTCGTTGCATCACCGTCTGATTGTATTTCTTATTTATGCTGGTTCATTCGCACGCTTCCGGAGCTTGCAAACTCACAGGGTATTTTTCTGCTGTAATAATAAACATCTATCTATCTGGTGTAGGTTTTCACGGCTCGATTCAGGATGGTTGCTCTTCAGAGCTTGATCGCTGTGAAAAGAACCGTTCAGGTGACCGACAAAGGGGCGCGGCGGGGTGAAATCCCCTAACTCCCCCCCCACACCTTTGTCGGTCACCTTTCTCGGTCACCTTTCTAAACGTTCAGTTTCCACATGCTTCCAACGTGGGAGGTGAAACGTCGCGAGAGAGAGCGCTCGATACTGCTATCCCGAAAGAACAGCTCTGAAGAGCAACCATCATCTATCTATCAATCAGTTTTCTAGCAAATCACTGGGAACTGGGCGGCGAGAACCTGTGACCCGAGCAGCAATGCCATATAGGAATTAGCCTCATGAGCCGTCTGGTCTTCTTCTTTGCGATTCTTCGAAGCACGATGGCTAGCTTCTGGACATCGTTGTCTTTCAGCTTGGCTTCGAAGTGGTTAACTTGGCCATAGCAGAATCTGTAGCTAAATTAATTTAGTACGAACTCTCGCATTGGTTAGTGTGCAATGTTGCTTAACCGTGACAAAGAGCGAGACCACTTGGTTAAGACCGCAGTTTAACCTGGGCAACAACCATCACCAAACAAGGGCTCTCAAAATGAAAATACCCAGCGGTGACGCTCACCCTGTTAACCAAGCATGCATGGACAGGCACAGCTGTTGTCCTTTGACACTCTTGAAGCGTTAAATCAAAGTGTATAACATGTTTAAAAAAATCATATTATTTACAAATAGTTTTGCATTTAGATGAAAGCAAATAAATAATGATAATACTTTCGCGAGACGTGCCTGTTGACATAGTTAAATGTCAACAACGAGAATGAAAAATAAACATCTTTCCAAGCTGTTTTGTTTCTGGACTTCTTAAAATGAAATGCCGGGGTCGTGTATAAGATGTAGAGATTTTTGAGAGCAGTACAGATGAGGTCACGTGGGTTCAACCACATCGGCGCCGAGCCCAAGTGACTCTCTCAGGACCCATCTTGCAGTCTTAGGGTCCTTACATTTCATTTGAAATATCTAAAGTCATACCGAATGCACCTCATTTTCAATGGTTTTTTTAAAATATTTATTTTATATCTCGTTGTGTTTCTCATTTTAAGGTAACATTCTACTAGGAATGGCAGCCGAGGGAAGCTTTTTATCATGGAAACACACAGCATAGCACACATCTCCTAAGATATTTCCATACTTGGGTAGCACAATTGGTTAGAGGATTGTTCTAGGAACCTGGCGATCAGAGCTTTATTCGTTGCCACAGCTAACATCACACTGATAGTTGCTTTTTCAAAGCTGTTCTTTCTCGATATCAGTGTCGAGCGCTCCATCTCTCTCCTGAATGACGTTTCACCTGCCACATTGGAGGCATCCTCATGCGTCTGAAGGAGAGGGAGGGAGCGCTCGACAAGGCTATCCCGAAAGCAACTATCATGCATCAAGCCGTGAAAACCTACATCAGTACTTTCAGACAAATCCCAGTGTGTCAATCGTACGTAATTTTCGCATTTTTTCAAAAGCAAACGCTATAACAGTGAGACGTGTGGTTTGGTTCACTCTGTGCCGAGTATTTGGTCTGGTACCACTGATGTGTTGGGAAACACAACGCCCTTGCTCCTCGTGGACTTATGTCATCGATCAGAGCTTTTCCCATTCAATACCTTTAGATGCTGCGTCCTTTTGTTTTGTATGGTTGCAACTCATCAACAGTCCCTGTTTGCCATTTGCTGAGTTCCACCTAAAGGCTGTCTGAGAACGTCTAACCTAACGCCAGTAGTAGTCATGGCCCAGCCAGTTTAGGTTGCATATATTGATGACCGATGTGATTAATTGATGATTGGTTCATTGGCTGACTGTCTCAATTGTTACCATGTCATTCCGCGATACATATCGTTTGCCTGAGCCACATATAGTGGGAAGCTTCCAACCTTTATACATTTGCCACAGTCGGGCATGTCTAAATAAAATTCAATTCAAAGTGTTATTTGCGTTTTTATGTTTAGTCATGCATCTTAATGAGATCATTGATTTTCCATGGGGTCCAATTAGCGAGTAATAAATGTTTCACAACATGATTAAACTGCGTAGTGGCACTATTAACTTATGCAATATTGTGAGTTTATGTTCTTCGCATAATTCTCACTTGTGGCTCACGTACCAATTGCGCTACTTTTTAATTCAATTTAAGGGGCAGTTTGCAGGATTTGTGAGACCGGTTTAGAGGGCAGGGTGAGTGTGAGCATTAAGCAATGCCTGCATTGGCCCGATGGGTTCCATATCGTAGCTCTACGTTGCAATTTGAAACATTTAGGGATTTTAGGGCTTGCTCTACAGTTTCAATTCACACATGTGAATGGTACGTTCGTACCGGGGAGGAAAAAAAGGCGTCCACTAAACGAGAATGTACACTTAACGTTGAAAGACACGTTTATGGGTAGAGGTAAAGCAGACAGAAGATTGGGAAGGAGTGGCGTCCAACCAGAAATTTGACTTTAATGGGCCCTCCAATGTGAAACGTCTAGAGACCACTGATTTAATGCATCTCTCGCTTCTCTACTCTTTGATGTTCTAAGAATGTCCACTGTTGACATGATCATCCATGTCGATAGACCCTTGACATACGTCAATCTCTTTCCTTCAATGTTTCCAGTTATAACCAGATTATTTAATCACACCAATCAACATGGTTGTTTGGAAGGTCACGTGTAGTGGGGTAGAGTGGAGTACTCCCACCTATTCCAAGACGTCTGCCCGGTGTGGTAGAGCAGGCCAAATGCTCCAAAAACACTCCACGAGGGGGTTGGTCCCCAACGTTCGTGGACCCGTGGACCAATGTCAACCCTCAACAATGTTTTGTGGACGACCACGCAGCAATAGCAACATTTTCAAAATTAACATTACTCACAGTTAGGGTTGCCACATGTCCTGCTTTTTCTTCCAGGAACATCCTCCTTTTCGAGGAGGCAGCTGTCGTAAAAAAAATACGTTTTCCTGGTACAAGTCATTAATGAAAGTCTCGGTTATTGCCAGTTACACAGGGTACAGTCCTCTGTTATTCTGTTTACGACCACGATATTTGTGCCAGGGTGGTTATGCCTCTCGGGTGGCAACCCTACTCTCAAACTGCAACAGATTGCGCCTCAAAGAAAGAAAGTCCTGCCCGAGCCGGTTCGATTCCCGCCTTGGGCACCTTTCCGTATGGCATTTGTGTGTTCTCCCCCTGTTTTGCGTGGGTTTCCTTCGGGTTTTCTGGTTTCCTCCCACAAAGAAAAAATCACTCATTAATGAATTGGCTGATAACGTCAACATTTTGGCGCTGGCTATCCACGTGGCTGCCTTCCCAACCCCCCCCCCCCAACCACTCAGTGGTTTCCTCGCGCCTCTGAGTCGTTCTCTCTTGGAATAAATTCCTTCGAAATTGAATGATGGGCAGCACGCTGGCGTGGTGAGTAGCGCTGCCTCCTCACAGCAAGAAGGTCTCAGGTTGGAATCCCAGCTGTGTGGAGTTTGCATGTTGGACTGGTGTCCGATCATGGGTATGGCCAGGATAGGCTCCGGCTCACCGCCACCCTGTACAGGATTAAGCGGTTTCTGACAATACATAAAAATGTATGTTTTATTAGTTCTATGGACCATGTCCCACCCACTTGTTTGTCCGTGGACTACGGGTTGAGAACCACTGCTCTAGAGAAGCTCTGTGAGAGCGCTCTCTAGTGGAGACCTTTCTGCTAGCGGTGACGCGAGAAAGCAGGCCTGCACCTTTACGTCTACCAAACTAATGCTGCCGTTAGAGCACATCCGTGGAGGAAATTGAGAGCAGAATGGCTGTGATTGTAGTAATTACACCCACACATGCATGGAATGGAACAGTAGAGCCTCAAGTGTTCACCAGCATTGCTGTAATGCCTCAAAGCAATAGTGATCAAGCTGAAAAGAATTAGGCGTGGGGTACGAGGAATGGCCATTGCACTTATTTGTTATCCACATCACGGCCATTGCTTTGCACTGCCATTCGTCTTAGTGAGGGCCTACGCTTTATCACCGCACGTAATAAAAACACACACACACAGATCCACGAGCTTTGAAAGCAAATAAGGTGGGCTTACATATTGGAACTAAAAAATGTAAAATGTTATGTAGGTCGAGGTGGCTCGGATTGTTAAAAAGCTGACGCCACTGAATCCTGGGTTCAAATCCAAGAGGGCACCCATGGTTAAAGCAGGTTTAAAAGTTTAGTGAGTTCATTGTCTTGGACCAGTCACTAGTGACTGCAGACAAAACATAAATATTAAATTTAGTTTTTCACTTCATTCAGCTTATTCAAGCCTTGAGAATAAGAAAATTAAAGTATAATTGGCATGCAATTAACTATTTTTGGAGGAAATATTAAAGGTCTGCCTCTTGAAGATAATCAGCCGATTAAGTAAGCCTAAGCAATAGTTGCATAATATAATTTTCTGGAGCCATTCTCTGCCACATGGTGGTGCAATGCTTATAGCGAGCAACATAAAGGGAAATGTAATTGTATCACAATTATAATGTTGATAGCACAAGGGCAGCACGGTGGCAGGGTGAGTAGCGCTCCCGCCGCATAGCAAGGAGTCCCTGGGTTCGATTCCCGGCTTGGGTACCTTTCTAAGTGGAATTAGCATGTTTTCCCCGTGTCTGCGTGGATTTTCACTCGGCACTGCGGTTTGCTCCCACAGTCCAAAGACATGCTTCGTAGGTTAATCGAGATGTTGTAACTTGCTTACCCCTCCCCACTGGACACCTGTTAAAAAGAGCTACATAGCTCAAGGGGTGCTTTACAGCTTATATACAAACTGATTGACTGGCTTAATTTTGGAGAAAAAAAACCCCACAAAAACAAATATAAGTAACCGAAATAAAAATAATTCAAACAGCTGAAATCCCTTTACACGGCAACACATTTGATGGAATACATACATCTTATTTACAAATAAAAACAAAATCCTTTACGTGGCCAAAAACCCGGAATCGCTACCCGCAATGCCGAATCTCCACCGCAGCTAATAAAATAATGCTTGTACTGTTATAAAAGGGTTAAAGTGAGATTCCCCAATGCCCGAATGCAACTTGCACCGTGCAAATAAAGGTAGAAAAAAATAAATCAATAGGATTTGATTGTGTGCAGCGATCCCCTAGGGAAGCCCGACTTACCCTTGCCCCTTACAGCAATACAGTGTCATTTTGACTGTGGACTACTCTGCCTTGCTTTGCTCTTGTGTGTTTCATTCCATATCCTCCATGTATTATTTAGTTTTTTTGTTACGGAGACAGTGCTAGTATACTGTATATTTGTTGTTGTTTCCTGGGACCCACTGCCTGCAAACGAGGATGGTGTGAGAGAAAGAAAGAAAACTGCCACGAGATGACTTGGGGGGAAAATCGCGATTTTGACATTTGCATCATTAATGTTCCCATCCACATATTCACTTTTCTTTCTTCTCTTTAATCCATTTATTTCCACCAGTCGCTGCGTATTTTCCGGAGATATGAAATATACTGAAATTACATTCCGGATTGTAAATAAAGGTTATTTTCCATTTTCCAATAACGCCATTAAATCTGATATGAGGTTTGCTTTCGCCGTATTATTCATTGTCATTGCTCCCAACAGCTTTGTACTAAATTTACCTTGAAGGGAAATATTAGTAGTAGTGTTAAATTGTTTATTTTATTGCTACAATAGCAAAATATAATGCTCTGTTTAAAATACAAAGATGGAGTTTGATATATGACATCATGCATTTTAAGGATGCGCTTTGCTAGATTTTGTATTTCTTTCTGAAATTAGGTTTTCGGTCACCATAGCAAGTTGGTTTATTAAAATCCTCTAGCGTTTGCCATATTACTCACAAGACATCATACATTTCAGAGTTTTGCATTCGGGAACTTGGTCTGAGAGTTAATAATATTAAGTGTGCATGACAACACATGTGAAATGTTTGACAGCCTTTCGAGCTCTCAAGCCTTGGCACCTCTACTAGAGAATGATTTAATTCTCTTAACGCTATAATGGCAATAAGTGATACGCGTGTCATTGAGAATTCTATTTTCATTGAGCCCTAAAATTAACTAAGGCAGATAGAAATTATTTGACTGCAATAAGCCTATAGTGACTTCACAATATCATAAAAAAATTTCTCTCTATTGCACATTAAGCCGATCTTAGGTGAGTTACACGTTGAATGTGATGCATTTTCAAAGATTAATATTAGGGCTTCAGTAACTCTCACATATCCATCTGTTTCTGTTGCCCTTTTTAAATCGCACAATGCTATGGAAATCTTTCTCCACCGATTCCAGGCACGTATCTCGACCATCTTAATCTGGCCTGAGCTGCCTTTTCTCACATGGTTTCTAACCAGAGCAGCTTCCCGTGATCCTCATTGTTTATAAAGCCTTTATTGCGGTTTCATCGTGTTTATTTCACTTTAGAATCATAAGCACCCTCAATCTGCTTCCCTCTGTCTCAACAATTTGACATCTCTATTTTCCTAAAAAGATGGCACAGGCAAAGGTTTGTGCCCTTTATGTTTCGGTAAAGAGAAGCGACTCCAAAGATATGCCGTCAGAAAATAAACACTGCAACCGTCTGTAAAAGTGTATATTAAAAGCCTGCTCTGATCTCTGCACCCAGATACTGGAGGTACTTGTCACTCAGACTAGGTGGTGTAATTTGTAGTGACAAGAATATAACGATATTTAAAACAGCTGCCATGGTTCTTGAGAAAGATGTAACAAGAGTTTATACTATATTCTTGTTTCCAACGATATGATTGGGAGCGAAATGTCGAGGTCTAATTGCCACGAGTGGGCTTCACGAGGGCTGCTTGTGTTGTTTTACTATTCATGCTCCTCTGTTGATGGAGCTCAGACTCAAGTGGTTTAATATATGGGCCATAATGTGGTTTGCACGGCCACAATCACACCTCTGTGGTTCGTGTCTTTAACTCTTTATATTTATGGAGATGATGTTCTGGTTTGATTGATTTGGTTGATGGTTCCGCCAGTGTCTTCAAGGAGGAGGAATGTCAAAGGAAGGAGGTACAATGTTTGGGGATCGAATTAGATCTTTTTTTCAAGACCAAAGTAAATTAACTACAGTAAAGCCAAGGAATGGATCGTGAATGTGGAACGCACCAATCAAGGAGATGGAGTAATGCAATTAACCGGCGTGCAGTTGCAAGGTTGATTGTTACCATTGCAGAAAAGGCTTGGGGAGGCCTTCATCCAGCAGTGGATTGATCATGGCTTATATTGATGATGATGTTAATGAAACAAAAAGCCCAATAGAAGAATAGACTAAAATATCAGACATACAAATAAATATTAAAGGCTTATCAAGGCTTCTGCAGTTAATAAGTGTGCATGTTCATAGGTGCAATCAGAATGCTTTGGTTAAGCAGTCTAAACGTCATAGAGTATGTTAAGGTAGTTATACCAGCAACACCTGTTGCAGCAGGGACGGCTTCTGATCAGTGGGGGGCCCTAGCCAAGAGGCCAACGTGGTTGCACCGCCAGATTAACTCAACAGGCAGCAAGACATCCCAATTTGATCCAGCGGCAATGAACGCCAGCCAGACACTCATCTCATGCACATGTCTTAATACTCGCAGGGTGTAGCCGATCTGTGTGATCCAATTTTACATGCAGGCCAGCTTTCTATTTAGGCACAATTTATTTCACAGATAACGGAAAGGAGCCATGTGCAGGCGCTAAGTTCATCCTATTTAAAATATGGCATGCACGGACAATGTCAAGGGGCACTACGGTAATACGTGCATCCTATTATTCGTAGATAATGGAGATGATGGTAGTGACGAGGGTGTTAGTCATCTTTGCTGCATTTGTCTGTTATATTTACCACTTCCGCTGCTTTGTGATGAATTCATGCATTCATTATGAGTACGCGTTTAATCCTGTACAGAGTCGCGGTGAGCCGGAGCCTTTCCCGGCAGAGACCTAGCACAAGGCAGGGCTATTACCAAGGATAAGACGCCAGTCTATCGCAGGGCACTGGCGGCAATTTAGTCAGGGCAATTAACCTCGGCAGCAGTATTATGTTTTGGCCCATGGGAGAAAACTGGAATACCCGGTAAAATCCCACACGTACATGGGGAGAACATGCTTACTCCGCACCTGAGCCAGCAGTCGCACCCAGGACCTTCTTTGCTGTGAGGTCTTCAGATCGTTATTTGTCCGTAACCTCCTCCCAGACCTGTTCACAAAGGAGGTACTGTGCGAGACCTGCGCTGGCTTACCTTGGAGGTGCCAGTGGAAAATGAGTATAAGCACAGACATCGGAGCCCAATGACCCGGTTTCTTTTCACGTCCCCCTACTCAGTCCTCGGAGCAGTGTAAACGGGCACATCACAGTTAGTCGTGAAAATGTGGTGGGGTAAAGTGTGAGTCCTTCCACAAATACATCTGGTGAACTTGGAACAGGAAGCAGCTGCCCTCTCGAAGAGGTTCTCCAGAGCTCTGTTGTGGGAGACACTTCTGTAGAGCCCTCTGAGTGGAGACCGTTCTATTGGGCTATCTGTCAGTAAAACCTTTCTCTCGAGCTCTGTAGTGGAGACCCTTGTCTAGAGCTCTCTGTAGTGGAGACACTTCCACAAGCGGTGGCGATCAACAATCCAGCCCGGTTAAGCAAGGTGGTCAGGGGGCACCGGTAATGTGAGGGGCAGGCTTCACCGCGGTGGGAAACCAGCGGGAAACTTTCTACCGGGGCAAGGTTTTGTTGTTCACAAGCCGCCCCAGAGCACCGTCTCGCCACACGGAATGGGCAGGACACAAGCGCGCCCTGCCGATGCTCAGCCATCGTAATGGGTGGGTGGGATGGAGTAAGAGGCCCCCCCCCAGTACAGGGTCACCGTCTTCTCAGCCAACGCCACCGCGTTAGCAAGAGAGGCATGGACCTTTTGCTCCGATTGCCTCGTACAACAGCCTCATCATCAGTTTCTGCTCCCGTTTAGAACTTCGCTTGCGCTCTCTGCATCGTAGCTCAAGCTACTCAAGATGTATTTTTGAGTCGTTATCTTTATCAGCCATGCTCGGTCTATTGTTGGATGGTGGCTGTCCGCGAGTTGTGGGCATCTCTGACGATCCTGTGATGTAGGAATCCAACTAGCGCCTGCAAGCAGGACGATTTCATCACTCCATCTCCTTGGTGTGCGTAAATTCAGTACCTCGTTTGTCCTCAAGGATCCTGCACGCGTTCTGTGTAATTGTGATGGTTTTTTGTCTCTTGTTTTTGCTGTTTTTATCCTCATGCATCACGGATCTCCCCAGTAAAATAGCCCGGTAACTGGCTAAATGGGATACATGCATGTATTAAATAATGCACACTTAACGTTCACACACTGGTAGAAATACTCGCAGATATAGTACGTTTCTCGGCTTCCATTCAGTCAGTTTTCATATTAGCTGGAAGGAACCGTTGAGCTATGCAGCTCATTTTAACAGCTGTCCAACTTGAGAGGGGTAAACATGTTACAACATCTCAGGGCACCGGGGGCAATTTACTCAGGACGATTAACCTAGCCGGCATGCCTTTGGACTACGGGAGGAAACCGGAGTGCTCGGCAAAAAACCCACGCGGATACGGGGAGAACACTGCAAGCTTCACACAGACAGGCACCCGAGCCGATAATCAAACCCGGGGACTTCTTGCTGCGAGACGCGGCAGCGCTACTCACCGCTATGTCACTGCGCCGACCACCGTGCCGGTTCTTAGTCTTGACAAACTGCCATCAGCCCTTCAAGTGATGCGGCGTTCTGAAGCCCACTCACCCTACTGAACAGTTTTGAAGGATGTTTGAATGGTTGTCAGTAACCCGCGTGCCGTTATATAATCCACGCGCTCGTCTTTGTGCAGTCATCTGCGGTGTATTAAATACATCTGCATGCGTGTTTCCCTTTTGGCGTGCGTGTGTTTACTAGGGGTGTGACGGTGTATTGATTCACCCGTTAAAATTGATTCTTAAGCTCACGATGCCACAACATCATATCGTGTGTGCGGGAATCGATATTCTACAAATCGTATGTTGTATGTTGCGTGTTCACGTGGCCCCCTCCAACCACTCTATTCACCGCAATCTTAAAAAGAACGAAGGATGCTTCAAGTGATGGGGCGATTGAATCACACGGAGAGCAAGAAGTGTTTTACCGGCAGTGTTGTGCAGTTCACAGCTCTTTGTCAACGCATTGCTGGATGCTGTCTCGTGTTGTCGTGTCAGTCATGCGGCGTGTTTGACTATACCTCCACGTGCTGGTCCGTGCCGGTTGGTAAAACCCAGCGCCTGCACGTGAGTCGGTGACATCGCTCCATCTCCACGATGGATGCGCGCTTGGCTGCGTGCCCTCCTTTCGCTGCCACTTCCTAATTATTCTCGATCAGCAGCCATTGCCGCAAGTCCACGTCCTTATCTTAACAGTCAACATAATGGCTCGATTGCCCCCGGTGCGCTGTGATGGACTGGCGTCCGATTCTGGGCATAGCCCTGCCTTGCGCCCTGCGTCTGCCGGGATAGGCTCCCGCTCACCGCGCGCCTGTGCAGGATTAAGCGGTTTCTGATGATGAGATGAGATGATGGCTCTGACTTTGTGCATGTTCTAGAATATATGTGTGTTCAGCTTCTTGTCTCGTAATGCAATCGAAGCCCGTGCTTTGCCATGCTTTTGTGAACGTTTCAGCTGTTTAATCTTATTTGTAAACGTCCGTGTTTTTGAGTCATGTGTTAAATGTAATACGTCCACATGTCCCGTTCAGTGGACGTGGAGAAGCTGCTCATGACGTGATCAGCACCCGATGAGGAGCGATGATTGACACACCTCTGTTACTTCGTCTCTCCAGGTGTGACTCCGCCCCTCCAGGTGTGACTCCGCCCCTCCAGGTGTGACTCCGCCCCTCTGCAGGTATGACTCCGCCCTTCCAGGTGGGACTCCGCCCGTTTAGTGGTATTACTCCGCGCGCTGAGTTAGTAGGCAGTCTTTATTTAAGTTTGATAGGAACAGTTGAGCTATGTAGCTATTTTTAACAGTTGTCCAGCGGGGAGTGATAAACACGTTACAACAGAGAAAGATCCACCAGTAGTTAAAAAAAACAACTCATCCCGTGGTTCCGTCTCTTGCTCACCGTGGGCTACCCCCCCCCAACAGTACAAATAATGTTTACGATGGATGTCACGGTGCCTTTGACATCCAAAGCGGACAGCGCTGCCAGCTTCGCATCACCCTTGAATGAGTGATGGCTTTTGTGGGCTTGTGTCCATACCTCATTGCGTACTTGATTGTACCTTAATACGTAACGGCTGAGATGTTTTGTGTTGAATTTAGAATGTGATCAGTGGTTTATTTAACGAAATATTATTGGTTAAAATGTGTTTATCAAATGTAAAGGGCTTGGGGGGAAAACGTGTGTTTATTTTTTATATTATTATTTGCAGGTGCATAATTGGCTACTCACTTATTTAAGGCCTCAATTAAAAATGCATTATTGAATTTGGCGACGTTAAATGACCTTTGACCGACTTATTTTGGAGCAATGCTAATGAGTATGTTCGCACACACATTCTTTACTCAGTGGGAGGGCTAGATGAGAACAATCTTCATACCGTATCACAATTGAGTATATTATAACTTTTTTCAAACCTAACATTGTATCTTAATAAAGCTTAGAATATGATATTGTACATTTACAAATCGTCCCTGATGTGTTTCCTACCTCTGACTGATGCTGTTTTTGTCCCTTCATGTCACACAAGTAACATGTATTTCCACTGAATACAAAACATTGGAGTTGTTGCTGGGTTCATGGCACAGTGTGCTCGCCACTGTGCTCTAAACCCAGCGACCTGAGTCCAATATTCATGGTTATAATCAGTAATGAGCAATATCCGCACCAGTAGTGGGCAACACCGTCACCAACCTGCACTGACCAACGTGTTAGATTGAAGTTTAGATAGATAGATGTGTATTATGATGGTTGCTCATTAGGGCTGTTCATTCGGGAAAGCCATGTCGAGCGATTTCCCTCTCCCCCTCGCAACGTTTCGCCTCCCAGGTTAGAAGCATCATCAGGCACGGGAGGCGAGCGGGAGATCGCTCGACACGGCTATTCCGAAAGGACAGCTCTGAGGAGCAACCATCATGAGTCGAGCCGTGAAGATCTGCATCAGTACGATGTGCATTATTACAGCAGAAGATACCGAGTGATCTCGCAAAGTCTGAAAGCGGGAATCCCGCAATGCAACTAACTAGAAATTACAGAGAGAATAACAACCCCGTTAGCAAAACAAGGGTGGTTGAATAAATGCATTTAAATAAAATAAATGCATTTATTTATTCGGACGAGTCGTGCTCGTGAGTTCTCATAATGGCTATAGCAGGATGCACATTAAGGTTGAGGGATTACTTGTTTTCTTTGCTTACCCAATACTGGGGTTGGCACAGCACAGCGTGTTCTCATTCCAAGTTAACTTGACCTAGTAAAACTCATGCTTGATGCAGATACCAGTTTTTCCACATCGGTGCAGCAGAACACCCCTCGTGCCAAACGCCGCTCTATTACTCTCCCTGCCAATGTGTTTATCTCTCCAGTCAATTAAAAATAGAGCGGCAGGGAATCAGATCTGGCGCTCTGGTCCTACGTTTTCACAACCACTTGCTCAGCGTCACAAGAATGGTCCATTTAAATAAATACACACAATTTATAACGCGCACATAGGCATTCAATTTCGAAGGTCAAGCCACGTGGTTAGCAGACGCCAACCCGCCAGACATTGCATCCTATATATTACGGTGTTATAGGCTAATTAATTAGTGTAGTTTTTGTTTTGGGAGGAAACTGGGGAACGCGCAGGCAATCAACCCAGAACAGGGGGAGAACACAACAACTCCACACAGAAAGACGCCCGAGGCGGGAATCGAACCGCCTCGGGCAAGACCTTCTTTCTGTGCGGAGCAGATGTTACCACTGCGCCACCCTGCCGCACAATTGTGTTTCCAAGATCTGCAGCAGGGCGCACGTTTATCCCAGGCATCCCATGGCTCCGTAAGCTCGGTTTATCCTGCTGCAGTCCCATCACACCTGCCTACTCCTCTACCTTATGTGGCCAGAGACTGGCATATGGCTCCCAAGGCATTGTCTTTGAGTGGTGCGGTATTACGCAACTGATAAAAACCATGAAAATGGAACGATGAAATCGGCTTGTGTGTATGTGCAGGGTGGATTGTTAAATCTCTCGACCATGGCAATGGCTCAGACAGGGATTCATTTATCCGTGGTTAATGATGATGAGTCTCTTATCGCACGTATTTACAATGCTGACGAAAAATCATTCGGAACAACATGATGAAACAAATAAGAAGCCAACCAATCATGGGAGGAAGTATGGTTTAGTAAATATCTATCTGTATGTGCCATACTCATGCCATGTTACCCCGGCAAGCGAGGCTATGACGTCCCCTCGGCTCCTACGGGAAGGAAGTTTCACAACATATCTGTGATCCACCAACCCTTGCCTCCACAGTACTGGATTATAGGCCTGCATAGCCACAACTTACCAGAAAACGCAATGGCGGCGCAGTGGTAACATCTGCACCTCAAAGAAAGTCCTGCCCGAGGCATCTTGATATTAGCCTCGGGCGCCTTTTTGTGTGGAGTTTGTGTGTTCTCTCCCTGTTCTGCATGGGTTTCCTTCGGGTTCTCCGGTGTCCTCCCAGAAATAAAATAAAAACACCTCAATAATTGGCCGATAACATCATAACATATAGGAAGCAGTGTCTGGCAGGGTTGGTGCCGGTCGACCACCTGGTTAGCGCCCCTCCTCTCTGCGGCTTCCTTGCACACCCGTGTCTCGTCCAGGAGCAGGCGTGGAATTTGCGCGCGTTGCAAATTGTGTTTTTTTTCTTCTTAACCTATTACAATTCTAACACGATCAAATACAACATTGCGTTATATACTGATGTAGGTTTTCACTTCTCGATTCACGACGCCTGATGATGCTTCCAATGTGGGGGGCTCGACACGGCTATCCCGAAAGAACAGCTCTGAAGAGCAACCGTCGTTGTAAGTACATGCTGTTTGTAAAATGTGAATCAAATTGACAGTTAAACGGCTAGTCGTGACATGACATTGACTGTCATTCTTACTCTAAAAGGCTCGTCTATATTTTAACATACCACCGCGTGTGCAAAGGCCGGAGGAGAAAGTCGTTGGAAAAATACGTGATGCATTAGTGCTCGTAAATGTACACAGTGTACATGAGCTCACCCTCGTGTTATTGGAATAATAACCTGTACCATTAAGTTTGTCATTCAACTTGAATTAGCTGGAATATGGACACACACGATTCCTAATGTGAAGAAAAAAAAAACTCACCGCAAAAATTCAATGTCACCAAGGTAATCTTAGGTAATGCATGCAATAATTAGCCGTAATTATCCAACGTAGATCGGAGATAGTTGAGGGTTTAATTTGTTGAACAAGTACCAGCGTGATATTGGAAAGTCAGATATTTCACTGTGTTTGACGTGTTTTACAATGATTATTCTTGATGGTTGCTCTTCAGAGCTGTTCTTTTTGGATAGCCATGTTGCGCGATCTCCCTCTCAGCTCTGAAGAGCAACCATCATTAACCGAGCTGTGAAAACCTACATGAGTATAATGATTATTCAGTCATAACTGCAGTCACACTATACTTACTGTATGTGTACTGTATGTATGCAGTATACATATATATTTTGTTTGTGGATGTGTTTTCAGCTGTACCACGAGATGTTCAGCATGATGCCCGACGTTTTGCCCCACATACCCATTGATGAAAGACAACGATGTCCAGACAACGATGTCCAGAGGCTGACCATCGTGCTTCGAAGAATCGCAAAGAAGAAGAAGATTGGGAGGGCAATACAACATTCACTCATTCATTGTCAGAAACCGCTTAATCCTGTGCAGGGGTGCAGTGAGCCGAAGCCTATCCCGGCAGACACAGGGCACAAGCCAGGGCTATACCCGGGAAGGGACGCCAGTCCATCACGGGGCAGCGGGGGACGACATAACCGCAAAGAAAAACTGACGCGGTAGAAAATATCGCGTTTTATGTATATTTTATGTATATTGCACTGGGAGCCATTCTGGATAGCATATTGAAAGGCGGCCACTTTTACAACCTCATACATTAATGCTGTCCAGTAAATTGTGTTTACGATGTTATTCACGTACCGCCACAGTTTTCCCCAATAACAAAGCGCAGATATGAATAATGATGTGGCTAAAACGTGAGGGCCAAAAGTTTGAACCTCGCAGTAGGTAGTCTTGCTAGCATTGCTCAGTGTGGCGCATTTATTGCCAAACTGGCCCCCGGCTATGAGAGGCAATGCAGCGCTGGGAAGGTTATTAGCCGTTAAGCTGCCTGGTGCGTCTCTGGCATCACGATGACTTCCCCAGAGGGGCCCGGGCCGCTCTCATGCCGCACACACTCTTTTGTGCTTCATTTGAAGTGACATTGAACCAGAGACCATCAAAATATCCCGCTAAACGCTGCCCGCGAAACGAACAGATTGATATAAATGACACAGGCTATTAAGTGGAGTTGCTTTAGTTTGTAACAAATAGTTGGAATTTAGACACACACTAAATTGTTTGGAGTTTGACCAGATGTGCGTTAAGTTTTCCGATTAAATATCGGATACGTGTATATTAATTGCATGTTGATTTTTCAAAACAACAGATAAATCACGGGACATGCAATTTTCGTTGTTGTACCAATTGCTGAAATCCCATGTTCCTGTACCAATGTTTATGCTTGCTCTTGTATTATCTCACCAGCAATGACATAACTAACGATTGCACACTTGCTTTAGGAGGCGTTGATTTGTGCCATGGATTTTTCCTCTTGGTTTTAATACTTTTCTTGTAGCTTAATATGCTCTGCCTTCAAATAATTCGCAGTGATTTCCCATTCACTGTTAAACACACGCATGTGACCTCAGACTGTGACCATGAAAATTATATTTAATGAATGATTTAGTTTCTTAATTAAGCAAATTTTGTAAAAATTAAAAATTTAAAAACTATTTATGTTCTGGTTGATGTTAAACGTTCCCAGTAGTTCTTTCATCATTCGCTTCTAATATGTTTCTTACAATGGTTCCTGTAGTTGTGTGTCAGTCACATATTTTATAGATGCATTCAAGTCAATTATAAAGGAATAACATTCCACATTTCTTAATTAGAAACAGGATGGGATCTTCTTCTTTGCGATTCTTCGAAGCGCGATGTTAAATTACAGTTTCCCATTTTCTTACCCAGCCCCTTGCATTTTCATTGAAAGGATGGGATAATTTGAGCATTTTACTTATTCCCAGTTAATACATAATCATAATTTTTATTTGGGCCACGCACATAGTATTCGCTCACTATTTAAAGAGACAGATATACTCAGGTGTGAGGAACCACAGACAAGCGGGAAAGTCAACCAAGCTCCGTGGTCCTCTCTATATCACGGTGTTAACAGCCGATTAATGAGTGTTTACACGTGGAAGGAGGTATCTGCTGGCCATGTCGGTCATGCAGACCGTCTGACTAAACTTCACCATGCTGGTCAGGTAGGGGGAGACCAAGTCCAATGCATATATATCACTTGACACTGATGTTAGCCGTGGCCAGGGGTTAAACTAAGGCTTCCAGGTTTCTAGCAGAGTGCGTGAATCACCCTGCTCCTGCTCTTCATGCTTCCCGCCACCTACTCTAAAAGGGTGCGCGGCCAGCACTTTGCCCGGCGGCGTTTTTCTTGCTAGTCACGATGTTTACACACGGATCCAGGTTCTCATTTGAGGTGGAGCCGACCTGGAGGAGGCTCCACCTCAAATGGTGTTGACAGTGAGCGGAAATCGAACTCGAATCACCGGGTTTGCAGTGGAGTGCACTGACTGTTGCTACCGCTCCCACATCCTTCACACACACACACACACAACCAACACGTTATAATGAACAAAAAAAATTGGGAGACATACATATAAACGATATTCATATTTTAACAGCAGAAACAGTGATTCTTAATCTCCGTAAAGGATCTAGTTATGTAATATTTGATTGGCCGTTGCTTGTTATATTTTCTGAGCCGAGCAATAGGTTTGCTGATCAAAGAGAAAGTCATTGATATTTTTGCAGATCAATGTAATGCTGTAGGTTAAAAGACAAGCACTTCAAATTGATATTATGACATTTGTTAATTTTATTTTATAGGAATAAAATTGACCCCTGTGTACAAGTATTGGTCCTAAGAGGAATTGTAAAACCAGTGCGCCTAAACTGCATACGCAGCTATCCATTAGCAATGTTCGACCGGGGGATGGTAAAATCAGTGGATTCTACGATCCCACATAATATACTCTAACTAACCACTCATAGATTAAAGTGTGTACATTTTCTAAAGATGTGTTGCAGAAAAAACATGTATATAATTTCCTATCGTACATGACCATATATGTATTACATGCAGATCCTAGAATGAAATCAACCCATCCTTGAACAGTCGTTTCTCCATCAGCTTAAGAGCATCCTCCACATCAGTGGTTGACCATACGACTTGCACCAATCAGACCACATTACATTATTTACACAAGTGGTGGGGAAAATATCCCGCTATTGGGGTCATAAACTGAGCAACACTAGCCTCGCGTTTGGCTGATTGTGAATCCTAATACTCATGCTAATACAGAAGAAGCTGGCTATAAAGCACATCGTATAAACTCACGTTGTTCTGATTTGAAAACATTACACTTGCTTAAACTGATGGTTGCTCTTCAGAGCTGTTCTTTCGGGATAGCCGTGTCGAGCGATCTCCATCGACACGGCTATGCCGAAAGAACAGCTCTGAAGAGCAACCATCATGAATCGATCCGTGAAAACCTGCATCAATACATTGCTGAAACTTCTTCAAGATAGACTAACTGGGGAGAGACCCTATTCAGTGAATGGGATTGGTCAATATATTCCACTTGTTTTTAGGTTACATTAATATACTCCAATTCAGTTAAATGTGATTAACACATAGCACTTAAATTATATTAACACATCGTCACTATTAACTAAACATTAATAAGTAATAATCACGATTGTAATACGTAATAACCATTAACTAAACGTTTTAATTCACAGTAAAAACCTTTCACACATTCAAGTGTAATCCATTTAAATTGCCACCACCACGTCTTCAAGTGTGAAAGATTGATTAATGATTTTTTTAATGAATTGGATCAATTGAAAAATAAATGTTACGAACTTTTTCTTGAGCTTTAACTTAAAAGCGAAAGAGCACACAATTCATAACAGATTTTGTGGTCAGACTGTGTAAGTACCATGCGCATGATTCAAGCAATCTGACCCAAATATAAATTATGAATCATAATATTGGTCATGAAAGCCACCGTGTTAAAGAGAGCACAAGATTGCCACTGGCAGAGAATATTAAATGTCACAAAGTATATTTTAATGGATATATTCTTCTTCTTCTTCTTTGCGATTCTTCGAAGCACGATGGTCAGCCTCTGGACATATATTACATTAAAAAATATCTACACGTTGCTTTTTCTTCCATTTATTTAGAAAACTAATGTCACGAAATGAAAGCGAGCAAGGTTACCGCGACCAGAGCGTTTGATGGATTGAAGCATGTAACACTCATTTGCCTAGAATTAATGTGTTAAAAGTGTATTGGGGGTTCATTAAAACGTTGTTTTTAAACATTTATTTGCAGGCAGCATTTCTGGTATACCTCAAAGCTTGACTTCACCGACTCTATCTACGGGTGGTTTTATTCCAGTTGGTTTGAACTAATAAATAATCAAACTCAACATGAGTCGGGTTCCGTGTAGCCGTTAACGCAACACTTGAGAAGGGGAAAACATATTTTAGGCATCATAATAGTGTAATGAGATACACATAAATTAAAAAAAGAATGATTTAAGTTGTTGAAATTTTGAAACACCTGATCGATGACATATGCCGTGTTTGTAAAAACGTGCCTTGGTGAAATGACTGCGAGTCTCCATTGCTAATGATGTGTATCCTACTGGGTTTCTGCTTATAAATAAATACAAGTTTTGTGTAATTAACTAAAGGAGATAACGATCTGAAACTACAACCGATTTCCACAAACGCAATGCATACACACACACACAGCGTGCATTGTCGGTTCCATTCTCACACACTGAGCACGTTTCCTCTCGAGTTTGATTTACACTTTTGGGATTCAGTTGTTTGCCGGAATTTCTCCAATTGCGATTCCGCCAAATGCACAAGGGATTTTTGTGCCCTATTCACCATGCAGAAAGGGTGGAGCTCCATTCTAAAAAATCATAATAATCCCGCGGCCAATCAATAGTTGCTTGAGAGTGCTGAAATCAATCGGCACACTTGCCCAGGGCAGAGCCGACTGATCAGGCTCAATCCTTCGTGCCCGTGAACACACACACTTACAACATTATGTATGACATAAAAATGAAGGGTTTTTCAATACAGGGTCTTGAGATGTGGTCGTATTTAGACGATATATACATGCAAAGTGTATTGTAAATATCTTACGGGTTTGCATGTTCCAATGAACCGCAGAGCTATGTCACTTGGAGTGTACCACTCCTGCTAGGTTCTCCCTTGGTGAACAGGTTTGGGGGGAGGTTCCAGACAAATAACGATTCGAAGACTCTCAGACTAAATGAGGTTGGCGTCAGGAAGGGCATCCAGCCGTAAATATTGCGCCAATGTCTCCAGCATTGGGAGGCAACTGGCCAACCCCGGTAAACCTTAGTAAAGGACAATTGATCTGGCAACAACATTGCATTGTAAATATGTAACGTATTATATTTAATGTGGAATTGGCGACGCGTGGGTTGCAATATATAGCATTTTTATGATATTGTGCAAAACAATCTGCCAACAGATGACAGAATGACAGACAAATTAGCTACGCGAATCAGCATGTTAAAACTCAGTTTGCAAGTAGTGTAGCAGAGAAGTAATTTTGCGGGTTTAAAGGTACAAACTAGCTTTATATAATCCCTAATTGGGCATGCATACTGTAAGCGTGGCATGACGACTGACATAACATCAGTCGTGTGAACTATTGAAATTGCATTAAAGACGTAATTGTAATTTAAATACAACTTTAATTATAGTAGTTAAACTCTAATATCCATAAATAATAAAATAGTTATCGAAAAAATAATTACGTGACAAAATGTCATTATGATTGTTGCTAAAAGTTATTCGCAAATGGGGATTAAAAACCCCTCTGCATCAATATAGCTATTGCAAGATGTGAATGGGGTGGCACGGTGTCACGGTGAATAGCGCTGCCACCTCACAGCAAGAAGTCCCCAGGTTCGAATCCCGGCTCGGGTGCCTTTCTGTGTGGAGTTTGCATTTTCTCCCCGTGGCCGCGTGGGTTTTCGCCGGGCACTCCGGTTTCCTCCCACAGTCCTAAGACATGCTGCTGCATAGGTTAATTGGCCTTTTGAGTTAATTGCCCCCGGTGCCCTGTGATGAGCTGGCGTCCCATTCTGGTTATAGGCCTGCCTTGCGTCCTGTGTCTGCCGGGAAAAGTTCCGGTTCACCGCAACCCTGTACAGGATTAAGCCGTTTCTGAAAATGGATGTATGGGGGATAATGGTGGTATACAGCAGTATATAGGTTAATTGGTGCTTCAGTAGATGCACACACAACCCCACAGTGTGTAGGAATTACATTGGTACGAATTTATTTAATGACTGGAAAAATGCGGCTTAAATTGTTCATACAAAGTCTCTGAAAATGTTCACGGTGGTGTTTGCAGAAAAAATGAATGCACTACCTGCAACACATTATGTATTTCAAATGAAAGAACAAGCAATGTTGTTGACTTGATATTGCTGTTAAGTTTTTGTTTTTGCTCACTGACTTAACACCAGGATTGTAGCGTGAGCTAATGCCCCGTATACTTGGGTATGAATTACAACACCGAGAGGAAAAAATGACGGTTTTGGATGTAAAAATAGGCTGCCTTTTTTGATACACTGTCAGCTCCCTTCATAATATATTATGCGAGCTCGATCTTCTTGTTAACCCGAATGCAGAGCCAGCACGATTCACCCACACCACCAGTAGTCCCCATCCCCTGAGAGTCCCAAGACACCGGCACCTTGCCCATAGCCACTAATAGGAGGCAAACTTGATGGCTGAGACACTGTCAGCTTTATTTTGGCCTTGTTTGGGGTTATTTTTTTCTGATAGCTTGGTAAATGTGTTAAACGTTAAAATAAGAAATTGGGTAGGGATCTGTCAGTTGCCAAAGAGACATGAAGACATCTGTCCGCATTTGGCAGATTAAAACTCAATGGGGTTTTTTTTGTTGAAGCCGGGTCAACGGATGCATTTTTTTCAGCTGTGCGGTTTTATCATCTCGTTACCGTTTATCACGTGGGATGTCAGTTACACCTAATATTAGCTCTAAAATGACCACGTTTTTCTAAAGCAACGTCTTTGGTTACGTTCATACAGTAACCAGATGCTATCTTTGTGTCGTCAATACGTACGCATAAAGACAAGACCAAGTCTTCCCCATGCATATTAGTCTTGTAGGTCATCTAAACTTGCCTCTATAATATCATTTCTTTCTCTTCCTGCGGATTGTGCCCTTTTCAAGTTGCCCCACAGCCTGGACATGTTTTTTTCTATAGCCCCACCCCCAAAGGAGGTCACATTGCACAGCTGTCCACTAATTGCAGCGATTAATTGGGCATATGATTATTCCTGCTATCTGTGCTGCATTACACGCTTGGCTGTGCCGTGCCTGAGCCAGGGGAACCATTGCCTCTGGCAAGCGTTGCTCGTTATTACATTTCCACCATGAGCCGCTGTCCCGTTTTGGGGCTGGTGATGATTATTATGATCAGAGGGAGTTGAATCACAAAGGGTGGGGTGAATTGCGGGTTGGGAGGGAAAGATATCAGCCGCAGATATCATGAGCCGACATTTTCTCGGCATATATATATATATAAAAAATCCTCGGTAAGTTTTATGGCAGGTTTAATTTCCCTTGTTTCTAGCGGCATTTATTATTTAGACTATTTCTGCCCATGAGGGAACCGGCTGAGGTTGATTGCAGGAATATTGCGGAGAGTAAATAACACATCTGTAGCTGTTTCCTCGATTTGAACTGACTTCTGGACGCGTAGTGCGGCGCTGATATTTATTTGTGGATTTAATGGCACGTTTTTGTTCGTATAAACATTTGGCCAACTAATGAAAAAGTCCGAAGGCAAATGGCATATATCACGATACTATCTCTATATATAAAACCGTTTATAAAAATTAGCATCAATTGAAGTCAGTCCAACATGAATTCATGTTTTTAGATTGTGTGTGTGTGTTATTAAAATAACCCCTACAAAAACAAGCAAGTACATCTGAGATCATTGTAATAAGGTATTTTATATCTGTTATTTAAGTAAGAAGCCTAACCGACTAACCTATTGAATGTAAAATGCTGTGCGGTGTTTCAATACCTCTTTATAGCCCTGAACCAGCGGTTATTATTCCAAATTCCTATGGTACAACGAATGCTGACCTTAGACGAATCTATACTAATAATGTGAAGTCGAGTGGGCCAAAATACCTTCTCGAGGGTCTGTTTAGAGCGGTGGCTCTAAACCTTTACCGCAGCCTCCACCCGCCTGGTTCTCAAAATATGTTCTCTCACCCCTTATTAATAAATACTTATTTAATTCAATACATATATAATACAATAAATACAAAAGTTTGGCATGTTTCGCACCCCCAGGGGGTGCATGCACCAGCAGTGACATAAGCAAGCAATTGCAAGACCATACCTTTAGCTGTATGGTACTAATTTTATCAAGCATGAAGGCATGAAGGACTACACTTACCCTCGCCAGAGCCACGATTCACATGTTCACTTTGCGCCACGATTTATGCCACTCAGAGGGAATCTGTGGCCTATTTTTCCCCCGATTCCACCCTTCGAAATTCACGGACGGCCTTCCTGCCACTCAGGGCCCGCATCTCACTCATCTCTCTCTTTGTTCCTCTTTGTTCTGTGCAATACTGTGTTACTGTTTTCGTTATGATTACAGCTAAGGTTTCATCCTTGCACAATTTGATGCTGTAAATTCGTTGTATTACCTTGTGATTTTACATATGGTTTGCGTTGGTTAGTTCGTACGTTTGTTGTGTTGCACGGATCCCGCTTCCAGAGCTTGCAAGTTCACTGGGTATTTTCCATTGTCCATCCATCCATCGTTAGAAACCGCTTAATCTTGTACAGGGTCGCGGTTAAGCCAGAGCCTATCCCGGCGGACACGGGGCGCAAGGCAGGACTATACCCAAGATAGGGCGCCAGTCCAAAACAGGGCAACGGGGGTAATTTATTCCGCAGGCCGACGAACATATGCAGCAGTGTGTCTTTGGACTGTGGGAGGAAACAGGAGTGCCCGGCGAAAACACACGAAGAGAACATGCAAATTCCACACAGAAAATCCCCCCGAGTCGGGATTCGAACCCCGGTCGTTTTTCTGTAACGCGGCAGCACTACTCACCGCGCCACCGTGCCGCCCGGGTATTTTCTGCTTTAATAACAAACATCTATCTGTCTCAGTCAGCTCGGTAGAATGGGCATGGCCAGCCTGCAGCTGGAGAGACAGCCCAAGTCGTGTTGGAGGTGTAGGCGTGGTTGTGCATCCGGCGCTGTTCATGCTCACTTTACGGCACAATACTCCCCATCACTGTGTGGAAAGAAAACCCATCAGAAAGCGGCGCCCGTCTGATTCTGCCAGAAAAGGGTTGCGATTGTCGTGTAAATAAGCTATGTTGCCGAAGGGTGGCTGCCTCCAACTGTCCAGCAGCATCCTTCATGGGTTTGCTCCACGGAGGCCAATCCTGAACTGCTAGTGCCAGTCATCGGCAAAATCCACTTAGCTCCATGTCCTTTTGTACCACATCAACCCATCTCTACTCTATCCCATGCCTTTCCCGCTTAGACCCCTCTATCCAGCCTAACAGAAGCTGCTTAGGGAAGTGCTGGCTGGGTATGCAGGCTACATGACCCCGCCAACATATCCTCACCTAAGGGGAGAAGCATCACTCCACAGATGTTTATCTTCGGACGGGGTTATAGGCAACAACCACCACGATTCCTCGCCTACTGTTGATAGCGAGGCCAGCCCAGACCGGCCTGGGACTCATGGCTTTTCGTGCCTCAATGCAACACTCTCATACCACCTTCATTCTCTTTTTTCTCACATTCGCAAATCGAGGACTGTCCATCCTTAATGCTGATTGGACTCGGAAACAGTTCACCGGACCTCGTCAATCAAAGACAATCCTACGTATCACGGGTTCAGCTCCAAATAGAAAAAAATGAAAATCTTTCCATTCCAGTGAATGTTTGTACATTCCACTTGGGCAGCCAGAGTAATTTCCTGTTGTTCCTGGAGGCTCTACGAGGTGGGGGTTAGGAGAGGGGGTGGCAATGGGATTACAGTCCCCTTTGGCTTTGCCAAAAGGGGTTTGGCCAGGGAACATCATGACACGCCTGCTACCTCAGGGTTTTCAGTGCATGCTTACTTTGGAAATTAAAGTTACGTTGGAAGGGTTAGTAACCCCTAGAAATTGACCGCTGCATGGGGCGGTATGGTGGTGTGGTGTGGTGAGTAGCGCTGCTGCCTCACAGCAAGAAGCCCCAGGTTAGATTCCCGGGCTCAGGTGGCTTTCTGTGTGAAGTTTGAATGTTCTCCCCGTGTCCGCGTGGGTTTTTGTCGTGTACCCCGTTTTCTCCCGCAGTCCAGCGACATGCTGCTGCACAAGTTAATTGGCCCGCTGGACTAAATTGCTCCGGTGCCCTGTGATGGACTGGCGTCTAATCCTGGGTATAGAGCCCTGCCTTGCGCCATGTTGTGCAAGTGATGCAAGCAAGCATCTATTTAAGGCCGGCACGACACAGGAGAGGGTGAGTGGCCAACACCACTCCGAGCTGCCGTTGTCTACCATGTTTACACACCGCACTAGGCACTCGATCGAGGATGAGTTGACCTCGGGAGTTGTCCGGGACTGGTTCAGGTAATCCATCACTGGTGCGGGTGGCCGTGAGCGGGAATCGATCCCGGGTCGCGGGGTTCGTAGTGCACTGTGCGAACCACGACGCCGCAGTCCAGGTATACTTCTTTTAACGAAGCCTCGGCAAACGAATTTTCGTTTAACGGACAAGAAAAAATATATTCATTATAAATATGAATAGAAATTCTGTAACTGCACTCCCAAGGCTCCCGTTTATTGTGTCACGGGGTCATTTGACAATATTTTATCATAATGGTTTGTGAATATAGAAGTGGATACAGGGACATACCAATGCATACCGTACAACAGTGTCCTAAGCGGTAGCTGAGTGGCTATCACGCTGGGCTACAAACTTGTCCATCCGAGTTTGATTCCCGCTTACGACCAACTCAAGTTACGTTTTTTATGACCCGGTCATAGGTCGACTCAGCCTCAAATGATGATAGGTTTTCACGGCTCGACGTACGAGAATTGCTCTCCATGACTGTTTTTTTCAGGTAGTCGTGTCGATTCTTCCTCCTGCCTCCATCGCGGCTGTTTCGCCTTCCACGTTGGAGGCATCATCAGGCTTTCATTCGGAAATGTCGCGCAACGAGAGAGAGAAAGAACACTCGGCTATACCGTAAGTACAGCCGCGGTGCTACGACGGCATGGTGTGAGGATGTGGCGATTTGGACGCCATGAAGTTGAGGGCCCGCGCCCCCGGCGTCACGGCAGGCTGTGGCGACATCTCTGTGCCATCGTTGCCTGGGGTGACGCTTTGAACGCAGCCGAGATTCTCTCTCTCTCTCTCTGGCTGCAGTGGCGGCTGCTTGTTACGGCGCCTGCGAGTCACTCTTAAGCAGGAGCCGACACGGGAGATCTTCGTTCCAACGGGCTTTATTGATAAAGTCACCGCTGCGCCGTGCAGCCCGTTGCACCCAGACCGCTTCCAGCGCGCGGTCCACCGTTCAGCACCCTGGACAGCGAATCTCGCCTCTTTGCGAATCTCGCCTCGAAGTGTTTGGTGAATTCTACCAAACACTTCGAGGCCGAGCTGAAAGACAACGATGTCCAGAGGCTGACCATCGTGCTTCGAAGAATCGCAAAGAAGAAGACCCCGTACCCTTGGACCTCGTGATCTTAGCCACGCCACGATGGTCACTCATTACCCCTAGTTTTATTACTTCTGTTCGCCACACAATGGCAGCACGAGCGGCGGTGCTCGCAAGCAACACCACATAACCAGCCGTGGTCACTAGGTCATGGACCCCCCCCTTACCCCCATTCCATAACTCCACACAGCTATGTAGCGCAATTCTCATCATGCTAGGACCACTT
>JAZEWU010000016.1:4712717-4745565 GCA_036362915.1 Geotria australis
CCGATTAGCACTCAAATTAACTCCTATGCCACGATGGCAAGGGGGTAAAACCCCCCTGAGCGGCTTGTGCGCGATTGACAGGACCGTGAGTTCGAGACACGGAGTGTCTCCCCTAGTAACTTAATATTTTTTTAAAAAAAATTTAGTTAAACAAATATTAAGTTACTAGGGTAGACACTCCGTGTCTGGAACTCACGGTCCTAGCTACGATTTAAACAATCGCGCACAGCCGCTGAGACGGCTACTCCGCTCAGGGGCTTTTTACCCCCTTGCCATCGTGGCATAGGAATTAGGCTGAGTGCTAATCGGTTTTATAACTTCGACCTCTTCAATTTTACTTTTTATTCATTTAAACCACTTCACGTTCAGCTTATCACTTATCTATCCTGTTTTTTTCCCAGGATTGTGCTACGCTTTAATAAAAATAATATATATTTATATAGTGCCTTTCATTAAACACAGTTAAAACGCTAAGTTATCTAAGTAGGTCTTGAGCTTGGGTTTAAAGATCTAGAGAGCGTGAGAGAGTGAGAGGGCGCGCTTGTGACACTCAGGCAGAGAGATAGACGTTTATTACTCCAGCAGAACAATACTCAGTGAGCTTGCAAGCTCTTTACAGGACTCCTGCTACACAACAAACATGCGAATTGCTGACAACAATTAGAATACATACAAGATTCATAAATAACCAAATTTAAATTAACCAACATTTTTTTTTTACACCACAACCCTATACAATCCTCGGGCTCCAACACAAGCAGCTGCCTCTCCCTCCCTCTTAATGTATCATACACAGATACATATATAAATATACATGCAGATACATATACGGACACAGAAAAAACACATACACAAACAATACTTATTTAGATAACACCTTTAATACACTCCAGTTCAAAACGCCTAACGAACAGTAAAAAACTGAACAAAGTTAAAATGCGAAGTCATAAAAATAAGTCTTATACTTATCCACCCTCTCACTCAAGCAGACATCCACTTGCCCACTCACTCACTCAGTCTACCGCTCACTCAAGTCAGCCACTCATCCACTCACTCACGCATCCTTCTATATGATGCATCATGATGTCAGAAGAACGTGTTTCACGCTGGGAACAAAATCGCCCGTAGAGCCAATATTTGCCAGACACTCGGTCCTACTCACAGTATTATGATGGTATCGGCCAAATGTTGACTGTATTTTTCAGTTGTGAGGGAAACCGAAGAACATGGAGGAAACCCACGCAGAGCAGGAGGAGAACACGCAAAATCCATATAAAAAAAAGCACCAGAGGCAGCAGTCGAACCACCTCAGGAAGCATGTTTGTGCAACGCAGACGTTACCAATGCGCCACCGTGCCTCCAGTTGCACCTACATCACACCAGGCACTCATTTGAGGCTGAGTCGACATGAAGGAGGCCCAGGACTGGTTCAAAGCATGCAGCAGCATGTCTTTGGACTTTGGGAGGAAACCGGAGTGCCCGGCGAAAACCCACGCGGACACGGGGGAGAACATGCAAACTTCACGCAGAAAGGCACCCGAGCCGAGATTCGAACGGGGGTTTCTTGCTGTGAGGTGGCAGCCCCTTTCCCCTCCCCGCCTCTCTTCGTCAAGCAAGCGCTCATCGATTCGTGTTTAGGCTCGGTGAAACGCAATGAAGGGGGAAGGAACGCGGCGTGGGGCGAGCAGGAAAGGCAGCCACGCGCGTTTTGCCGGCACCAACATTTGCCAGACACTGCATCCTAAACGAAACGTTGTTATCGGCCAATTAATTAAAAACAGAATTTGTTTCTGTTGTGGGAGGAAACTGGAGAACTCGGAGGAAACCCAGACCTAATAGGTGCAGAACACACAAAATCCACAAAAAAACGACACCCAAATCGGGAGTCGAACCGCCTCGCGTAAGCCATTCTGTTTGTGAAACGCAGCTTTCACCACTGCGCCATCTCGCCGCTACACTGCCACCTCACAGCAAGAAGGACCCGGGTTCGAATCCCGGCTCGGGTGCATTTCTGTGTGGAGTTTGCATGTTCTCCCCGTGTGTTTTCGCCGGGCACTGCGGTTTCCTCCCACAGTCCAAAGACATGCTGCTGCATAGGTTAATTGGCCTGCGGACTAAATTGCCCCCGGTGCCCTGTGATGGACTGGCATCCTTTCCTGGTTATAGCCCTGCCTTGCACCCTATGTCTACCGGGACAATGATGAATTATGAATGTATCTCTCATCGCCCCGATATGCGCGTAGGATGATGAACAGTTTTCAATTACAATGTTTACACGGTAGTCGCAAATATCACCAGCAGCTAAATGTTTACGAGGTATAATCAGATTTTGGCATCAGGTAATTTAGGAGAAATAATATTATTGTTACATGCCTCATTATTAACAAATATAACATTGTAATAACAATCATTCATGGGCTGCTGGGTTTAGTTGCATACATTATGGATGCTGAAGGCTGCTTTTCACCTTGTCAGAGTTACCTGCAATAAGACGAGAGATAATATCCATAAATAAGGCATTTTTTTCTCAATGAAGTGCTGCACATTGATTCATTTGTTTGCTTTGATCCTTTATGAAATATGTTTTTTTTTCATATATATGTGCGTATATATAGTTTGTATAGAGAGGATTTATGCGAGCATACATTTCTATGAGAAATCATTACGTGAGCGTTGTAAGGGATTTCCATCAGACAAATGGTCAAACAAGATTAGTCATTTAAATGCTAAATAACCCAATGCAGCCACGGGGTTACAGGGCACGAGAGGCACATTGCCGTGCACATCGGGTGTGACCATCGGGGTGCATTCTGAATTAAGTTGGAAACCTTTTACAGCTTGCCAAAGTAAGCCCTTTACAGCTAAATTATTTAAAACAAAGCTCTGTCGAAGCCTGAAGCTGTCATCACTGATTCACGGTCTTGGTGACATGCTCTTTTTTGCATGTATGCTTTCGCTGTACTTTTGCCCCCAGATTTGTGACAAGTTGCTTTCGAACACAGGTTGTTGTCGAAGGCCAACGAACCAATGAAAAGGTAAATCCAAGCAGATTAATAACAGATCAACGTTGTTCAACAGTCTGAAATGCGAGTTATTAAAACATCCCACTTGGCTTGCAACGTACATCTGGTATGCATTTGTTTTGCTAACGTATTAAAAACACAGCAAGCAAAATGTGTTGTTTACTTAAATCTAATAAAAACACATGGCACTTAGGTGCAAAACAAATGAAGCAAACGACCGTCAATAGTCTAATGCATAGTCCCTTGAAGGAAACTGTGCATAAACATTAATGTAAAGAAATATGCGCGCGATTGAAATGAATTAATATTGCATGACGAATGCAGATTTTAAATAAACGGAGAGGATGCGTTTTTGAGGCTTGGCCGCTAAGCGATGAATCTGGTAAGAGAAGTCATTATAACACGGTTCATTATAACTATACAGTGTTTATTAAATGATAATACTGTATTACTACTAATACTAATGCAGTATGACTAGAACTAATTCCCTAAGCATCTTTATAGACAATGTATGGTTCACAGGAGCATTGGGAGTGCAGTGCAAGTGCTCTCTACTTGCTATTGTAGAATGTTTATTGGTGAATATTATTTTATTTTCAGTTGATCGAAAATTCGTTGACCGAGGCTCCGTTAAACGAGGCCCGGTTTCAATATCGACACGTGCACTCGGAGGCTCGTTGCCTCTTAAGTTAATTAAAGACAACAGCTGGTCTCCACCCGTTCTCCCACTATGCCACACGGCATCAATAACTGCCAGGACTAGTGCCTGCAGAAATGTGCAATTGCCACAGAAAAATAGTTAATTTCTTAGTCCAACTGTAATGAGAGAAGAGATACTTTTGAAGACGTGCAATTTGCATCAGGCGCATTCCTTCTACAATCTTATATTATTTCCTAAGGCATGCACTGGTGAGTGCATGAATGTATAATGCGTGGCTTGGAGTGCTAAAGCAATTAATTATACATGAAAAACGTGCCTCAAAATTGTTTTGGAAAGGATGGTAAGAGGTCAAAATACATGCACGCACAAATGGACATGCAAATTCTCTTTGCTAAATGTAAGCAAACTAATCTTGCGATGCCCCTCAGCTAGAGCCTGTGTGCACCACTATATATCTATATAACGCAAAAGGCTTGACAAGTAGAAATACACAGGAACCTCACAACAGTGACTTTGCTTACAAAAGGCAAGCTATAGCAAAAACTATTTCTCTGTATTTTCTCATGTATAGTTGCAAGAAGAAAACATTTATCTATAAATTCAATCACTCAACCCAGTGTATGCTTAGAGAAAGCTAACAATATGTTGTTTACATATACTATATACTGCTTGTACTTACGATTGTGACATCTGGGAATTGCTCTCAAGAGCTGCTCTTTCGAGATAGCCGTGCCGGGCGTTCCTCATCCCTCCATTGCCACATTTCGCTTCCAACGTTGGAGACGTCATCAGGCGACTAATGAGCAATTCTCATACAGCAAGCCGTCTTCTTCTTCTTTGCGATTCTTCAAAGCACGATGGGCAGCTTCTGGACATCGTTGTCTTTCAGCTTGGCTTCAAACCTACATCAGTACGACAAAGACGTATTTCAGAGCACGATTCACTAAGTGTAACAAAGCAATGACCGGCTAGACAGTGAGTTTTGGCTCTTGCCACTGCATGGTGACTGAACATCGTTCCAAGAATAACAGGTTATATGTCCTGTTCTGTACGGAACTGACAGATGTTCCATCTGTATCTACAATGTGCTCCCCATATGACCGTCGGTTGTTGGGCCATTTACCTGGCGGCCGTAGGGGGCGCTGCTAACATCCCTCGTTTCTGCATTGCTTCACGCGCCCGAGTGCAATTCTCATTTCAGCATCACGTTATCTTCGCCAGGTGATTACGCGTCACATGGAAGGAAAATGATTGAGCGTCGCTGTAGCCTCACAGCAATAAAACCCTGGGCTTGATTCCCGACTTGAGTGCCTTTCTGTGTGGAGTTTGCATGTTCTCCGTGTGTCCGCGTGAGTTTTTTGCTGGGTACTTCGGTTTCCTCCCAAAGTCCAAGGACATACTCATCATCATTATCATCATTGTCAGAAACCTCTTAATTATGTACCGAGTTAAATCGTATGTTTGTGTGGGTTATTTCTCTACGTGGAGGAGACCATGCGGAAATATTTTCATCACCAGTCTTCTTCTTTTCTTTGCGATTCTTCGAAGCGCGATGTTAAATCACCAGTGAGTAAAGGTGAGTAAAGGTATGCACCGGATTGCGGTGGAATGGCCCTAACATAACACTCATGCCAGCACACTGATCAAGAATCAGTGAGAACCTGGATCCACATCCTAGTCCCACAACAATTCCACTACAAGGGTGAAACTAGGTTCATAATCCAAGTTTTGCTAGTTGGTGACCCCAGCTCGCTAATCAATGAGCATGGAAATAATAATAATAATAATGTATCGATGTAGGATTGCACGGCTCGCGACGTTTCGCCTCCCACGATGGACGCATCTTCAGGCGTCTTCAGATGCCTTCAACTTGGAAGGCGAAATGTCGCGAAAGAAATAGGGACAGCTCTCGACTCGACTACGGTGAAAGAACAGTTTTGAAATGCAACCATAATTAATAACACAAATATTGCTCTGCTTTAATATTGACCGGTTCCTTGTCTTGAGTGCCTATTTGGCAGAGGCACATTGTAAGCCTCCGGATAATCTTGAGGATATGGATAAGCTGACAATTGCAAAGAATACGCTTTAAGAGTGAAGGTCTGCCAATGCATAACACTGCTTGTATCCACTTCACCATAGCAGGTACTCTTCACGCAAAGCAGCTGAGGCTGGATGAGATGAGACGAGGCAGGAGGGGTTGCTGTGGGTCTGCAAGGGTCCTAAAGCTATTGTGCAGGTTGTGTACAAGTAAACAATTGTTCAAGCGCATGCTGTTAACGTACGGTCTTATATGGGAAACCCCGCTGACTCTTATGCACTGGCAGAAGAAACAACAGGGCCTCTTGATCTCAACTATATCTAGTTAGAGCAAAGGTCACCATGTTCCTAGCAATGCTTATAGAGTCTCCTTGAAGTTGATGAATCCGATAAGCATCCCATGGGTAGACAAGATGCCATCATGGTAGTTGGCCAATATATATTGAAGTGTGAATATTTTAGACTACATGAGACTCTATTTCTATTTCCGTGAAAATTGTGTTCCCACCACGACAAGTGAAGAGTCTCTGTCAGGAAGCATGTAATGCCGCTGCGCAATCTCAATCCCGGGCTGGAATGTGATTTTCCCAGTACCCGGAACGTTCCGGGATAATCCCTTTAATTTCAGCCCTGAGCCGATTTCATATCGTTGTCATGCCGCAAGTCTCTGAAGGTGAGCCCATGCGCTTTACACGTGTGTTCCCCATTGCAGAATCGGAACAGTGGCGGCTCGAGAAGGAACGCGAAATGATAAGGATGTTCTTTGATTGATGGTCAATTCAGGGCATGGGGTGCACGTCTCTTACCGGTGTGTAAGAAAATAATATTAATAATGTACTGATGTAGGTTTTCACGGCTCGATTCATCGGGCAATGCTTCCAACGTGGGAGGCGAAACGTCGCCAGGTAGAGAGGGAGATCGCTCGACACATCTATCCAGAAAGAACAGCTCTGAAGAGAAACCATAATAATAATGATACTCAATTCTACTTTGCATTCTCTGGTATACAGCTCGGGTGCATGTGCCTGTTATCGGCACATGGCTTCAGATGAATTGCCAACTGTTTCCAAGGTACCCTTGTGGCAAGCACGGCATTGTTTTGGACGGGTAAAAATGTTTGCTCGATGTAGGGCAATGCAGATCGTGGACACTGTTTTCCAAAAACAGTTACTGTCTTTTCAGAGGACTGAGTTGCTCGTAGCTACTCGGCGACATATGCTCGAGAATAATGGCAGCGTTAGCAAAGGGAGAACATGCGCCTGAGTGGGTGTCCAGCGCTGAGAAGAACAATGAAATAAGCCTGTGTGCAGGTGCTACGTGGATTGCTAATTTGCGGAACGGTGACAGCTTGCTGAGCCCATCACACCCAGCAGTGGATTGATCATGGCTGTTCCTTCGTTTGGATTTAAGTATTAACAGTTTAAAACACTGTGATGCTGAATGTCGCATTTTTGGAGTCCGTTTAAAATCGTTTGCAATTATATTTTCAGTTCCCAAAAATATAACGTGCTACGAATTCTGAGAGCGTTGAATTTTTTAATGTTTATGTATCCTTCTTTTACCTCTGCGACCCCCCACCCTCCAAGGCTGTCCGCAAAGGAGATGGAGTAGTGAAATCAGCCCATGTGCAGTTGGTTGGTGGATTGCTACATCGCAGGATCACGAAAGAAGGCGGCCGTTTGGGGAGGCCTTCATCCAGCAATGGATCGACAAAGGCTGACGACGATAACATGATATACACACTGTGTGGAACTTACATGTAATGTAATGAGCGATAACTTTTAATTGTGTTTTGGTGCAAGCAATGATTTGATGACAAAGGGATGCTTTTTGTTCCACACCAGGTGTTGTTAACAGAATATAGGGTGATTTACTCGCACCGTGTCAATACATCAATGAAACCCGCTATAATCACGCAGCACATTTTCACGTTACAAACTGAGTTTACGATAACAACTGTACGCGACAATATTTGTGCAGTCTCTAATATGTATCCCATTACCAATTTCGGTATGCTTGTTTGTGCATTTTTCTTTGTTGGTATGTTGTGTATGACATTATGACACGTTTCAGATGTCTCTCCGGATGACCTCATGTCCCCAGCGTATCCACTAATGAGTTCTTTTGCACATTGTCTCCGATGTCGGAATAGCTGAAGAGCAGCACTAAAGCATGGCTGTTAAGTCTGCGGCTGGTGGCATCTGTTTCCTCACTCCGCAAACACTATCAGCAATGTCCCCGAAGAGGTCCCACGGTGACCGGTGCTGTGCCTTGTTGGATCGATTCGCTCTAGGGGAGCTTCAAAATCAGGACTACTATTACGTGCTTTTGTCCGTGGCTACATCCAAAATCTAGCTGATGCGCCCAGCTACTACTCCCACGGAAATATCCTCCCTAACCACACAGGAGAAATGTGCATCCATCGCAACTCACGAGGGGGAATGCACTGTAGGAAGAATGTCTATGGTGTGCCACTCTTTTCCACATGAAGCGCGATGATGTTGGTCATTTTTCATGGTTTGTTGCTAAGATTGCAGATGCCGGCTGCAAAGGGGTGAAAGCACATTTCTCACGTCAGCTCACTTATAAATCAGACCCCCCCACACCATCTATTTGCAATAATAACCGCGGCTTAGGATTCACATACTCAAGTAGCCGATGCAATGGGACTATTGTAGACATATCAAGTATGGGATCGTCTATATTAAAATACCAATCGTTGAATGGCCGTGAAATTTCTCCTATCAGCACTGCTTAGGTAGCCCATTAGGTGAGAATGAAAGCATGTTTTGTTCATGTAGGAAATAACCTTGCCATAAGATTAGAGCGTATAGTATAATACTTAGCTTAAAACAACTTTTTGACCTCGGAAAGCACACCTCACATTTTCAAGCAGCGTTTTCAAAATGTGTTTAGGACAATGGAATGGCTGCAAATAATGCGCACTATACTTACGCTTCAATCTACTACAGTAACCATCACAAGGACAAAACCATCAAGAGATGTATTTCTTCTGCACTCAACAGGGAAACGTGTATGGTACTGGGAAATAAAAATGCATCAATGTAAAATGAAAACCGGGGTTAGGATTTTAATTTCAACGATAATTAAATTACCATGAGCCAAGTGATAGCTTCAATAAAAAAGCACCTAATGTTAAGTTTAACAATGTCTGTGGATTACGATCCTTATTCTTAGCTCTATGGTAACTACATAACCATGGCAGGCCATGTAATGTCATACAAGAGTAGTGAATACTGGGTTCGTGGAGTTTGCATGTCTCTGTGCAGTTTGCATGTTCTCCCCATGTCTGCGTAGGTTTTCGCCGGGTACTCCAGTTTCTTCCCACAGTCCAAAGACATGCGGGCTAGGTTAATTGTCCTGACTAAATTGCCCCTGATGCCCATAGATGTTGTAACTTGCTTATCCCTCCCAGCTGGACAACTGTTAAAAAAGCTACATTGCACAACGGTTACGTCCAGCTTAAATACAAACTGTCAGAAACTGCTTAATCCTGTATAGGGTCGCGATGAGCCAAAGCCTATACCGGCAGACAACGGGCGCAAGACAGGGCTATACCGAGGATAGGACGCCAGTCCATCACAGGGCACCAGGGGCAATTAAGTCCACAGGCCATTTAACCTATGCAGCAGCTTGTTTTTGGACTATGGGAGGAAACCGGAGTGCCCAGCGAAAACCCACGCGGACACGGTGAGAACTAGCGAACTCCACACAGAATGGCCCCCGAACCAGGATTCGAACCCGGGGGCTTCTGGCTGTGAGGCGGCAGCGCTACTCACCGCGCCACCGTGCCGATGTTGGGATCTATACTTGCCAATTACTGTAATGAGGAACACGATACGGGGCACAACAAGTGAAACACGTTTAATGTCAGCAGTGAGCAGCTGAACATCATTCTTTGCTGAAGACAGCTTGCCAGGATCCCTGCGAACTTTTTCTGGAACCTTCTCAAGACTAGTAATGATAGTAATTTGCAACCTTTCTACACTTTGCTGCTGGAATAAGGTCTCCATCCGCTGTCCGTCATGGAGATTGACCATACTTCATTACACTAGGCAGTGCAGGTTCGGGAAGGGGCAGCTTAGCACCGAATCAAATATTACTCGCCTCTGATGTGAGCTGTGGCCGGACATTTGACTCGGCTCGCTGGGTTCATAGTGATGTCTGATAACGACTCCTGCACTGCACCTATCTCCCGCCTCCTCTTAGAGCATACATTTCTAACACTACCGTAGGTCACCGTTAAGATTCGTGTTTTGTTTGGCATATGCTTGCCTTTTTAGAGCTCTCCCTTGCAACACGCTTTTTGTGGTTTCAGAAGCATATTCACAAAATACAAATCACAATACGAGTCAGACAAGGGCACGTGCTGTCGGCAAGACTATTCTTGGCAACACAAGAATAATCTGCTATATGAGACTGCATGTAGATTGGAAACACAGACTGGTGGCATGGACTCTGAACATGGAACTTAATCTATAAAGTAGACAAAGTGGCGGGCAGACATACGCGCGAGTAATTATTCTCAGAGACAGAAAGAGGAACATGTGCATCAGAGAACAAATGCAAATTAGAGACACCGCATTGACTGTTAAGAAGAATAAGTGTGCTTGGCCGTGACAAGTCATGGCTAGAAGGCATGCTAGCGGATTGATGAGAGTGGTTACAGAACGACGGCCAAAGAAGACAACGCGCCCCCGAGAGAACAACCACTGTAGAGATGCAGCGATGATATCAGCTCATTTGTACGAGCGAGATGGCTCGAGGCATCGCTGCACCACGACGGATGGCAATGACTTGTGGAAGGCCTTCATCTAGCAGCGGATCGAGCACGGCCGATGGGGAAGATAAATAGTGCAATTTAACGTGTTCTTTTCATCACGCGTACTTTGCACTGTGACCTGTTTCCTCACAGGTATTAAATGCAAAGCCTTTGACCTTGCGTAATGCATGATTTATTATATTATGCTCAATGAAGAAAGCTACAAACCAAATTGGCAGATAAGTGTAATAAAGATAAATTCACATGTCCAAGAGCGAAGCAAATTCACAAACCACACAGCAGGCTCTCGCAGGGTGAAAGGCCATTGCACGATAAATTTCGAATCATAGAGATTGATTCAAAGAAAATGGGTACCCATTTTCCAACTGAATAGGTTTTAAAAAAAAAAGCCGCTGGAAGTCAGAAACCTGTCATCTATTTGTAAGGTGACACTTATACTTTCCTAAAGTATCTGTTGAGTTCATTGTGAGGTCTGCCCACTGCACTGCAACCATTAGTACACATGATTGATTATTCAAAACATCACACCAAGATTGTGATAAGAATTTGAAAACACGCGTCTGACTCTCCATGAAGGTGCAGCTCCGTTTTCGCATCTCTCTTCTCTGCCACAGAACGCTGACCAATGTAATTTCAATTCAAGCAGCATCGTAATTATTATTTTTGAATGTCTTAGACTTATTGCATTGGCGAAATTATCCTCGAATTTTCGCCATTGCATAATTAACCAATTATTTTTTTTCCAACTTACAATGCCCGCTTTTAAGTGTACGGGACATATTTTGCTCAGTTGAATGCAATTTGCAATGTTATTGGCCCTAAACTATTAAACAAAAACAAAACAGCAGGGCCCTTCAGCTTAGGAAAGGGTAATTAACGTTTCTCGTATTCTGTGCTTTCTCTGCAGTGGACTGTTATTTAATTTCCTGTTTTATCCTTCTGTTGAAACCAGAAATAGCAACAAATTATTCCAGCCTAAGCTGCACTGGCATTAATATGGCGGTTATATTTACAAGTCATTCAACAGAAACTCGATGTTTTACACTTGCAACCTGTAACCTGCCTCGTGGCTCAGCGGTGAGAGCAAGCAACTCGAAACCTTCCCATCTCATCATCCGTCCAGGTGTCAACAAAATGAGTACCACTTTGTAGGCAAGTCAGAGGTGGTTATGATATGTACAAGCATGCCTCCATCATGGGATTGTAAAATTTCCACCGGTGGCTCAAAACTGTCAACAGTCCATAGGCTCTGCCTCAAATGAGCAGAATATTACTTTAACTTAACTATACAGTGCAGAACTCGAAACCTTTACTAGTACTGTACTGGTTTTTTTTGTCGTTGTTGACATGCCGTTCTCTCCGCGGCCCTTGTGCAGCGCTTTGTGACCCTCGGGTTAAAGGCGCTTTATAAAATGCTATTATTATTCCGTTTCTCATGGATAGCGGTGTATATACTCACAACTGCACGTTAATTGCCACTACAAAGATAATGTATCGACCGTATCTTGTGAAGCAATTGTCAGTTATATTGGTTGCTTTTCAGAGCTGTTCTTCCAGGATAGCCGTGTCAAGCGCTCTCCCTCTACGCCTTGCGACGTTTCGCCTCCCACATTGGAAGCATCCTCAGGCGTTAACGTGGGAAAGCGAAACGTCGCGAGGGAGAGATGGAGATTGCTTGACACGGCTATCCCGAAAGAACAGCTCTGAAGGGCAACCACCAGTCCAAACATCTATCTATATTTTCCTAGCAACGAGTGGACAGCACGGCCGGTGAGAAGCTATGGTAAGCCGCGTTTTGTACAATAAACAGGGAATCGACCGTTGAGCTATGTAGCTCTATTTAACAGTTGTCCAGCGGGGAGGGGGTAAGCAAGTGACACCATCTCAGGGCACTGGGGTAATTTTACACTTAACCTCGGCAATTGAGGCTCAGAACCGCGCCACACTGGCAGACCAGTTGCGACAAGAAAGAACGAGCACGACGCCGCATCTCGTTTCTTAGAAACAGAGGCATCAGCAACAGCGGCTCCCACCGCGCATAAACGACTCGCCATCAACTTGGACAGGGCGTGTTTACGGGCCGAAATCTACCGTGAATGGCCAAGGTTAGTACGTGAATCCAGTGAAATTCACAAGAGCGGGGCAACTTGGGGCAACTTGGATCAGGCAAACACTTAGGCTAGCATTAACACAAACAATTAACATCAACCGGTCATTGACACTCGAGAATTAAAAATGGGATCGGCAGCATTTTGATGTGTACAACTATGTAAACATGACAATAACACACACACACACACACACGTGCACTCCAGATATATAACGCAATATTTTCGGCTAAATCATTCAGAATCCTGATGATGCCTCCAACGTGAGAGGAAACATCGCAAAGGAGAGAGGGGCAACGCTCGATACGAGATGACCCAAAAGAGCAGCTGTTAAGAGCGGAGAAAACCGAAATAAATGCATGTTCGTTAAACATTAATGCATTTGTATTAAACAAAACAAATCAGCTATATTGTTGGTTTGTTTTTAAAGCACCCACAGAATAAAGTGTGGTCTCCAAATAAGTATAACTCTCTCTGTATTCTCTTAACTGTGTGGAAGGAAAATTGTCCTGTCGGAAAGGTGTGCATTTATATTTTTTATTTCATTTAATAGAGATAATGATAATCTTGGTGAGTACTTTTTCATTTGTCCTTGTATATTGCAGCCGATGCTGTTGCTTTTTCAAATTAAATGTCTGACACGTTAGCGAGAAGCAAGAAAATGTAACAATGAATAGTAGAGATGGTGAAACTGGAATTTAGTTAGGGAAGGAATGGAATGGAGAAAAGTGCTACTTTAGAGATTAAATATAATATTGGTATAGCATTTAGTGAGGTGGAGGATAATATTAAGGTTGAGAAGTGAAGCAATCATGCCATCAAATGAAAAAAACAGCACACCCTGATTAGAGACATGGTGGCATAACTAATAGAGAACATTTTGTGCAAATTGTGAGAAGCAACCACTTTGTCAGATGCCAAAGCAATTGGACGTGGAACGGATTTTGGACTGTTATGGCAACTTAGTCCAAACACAGAGCCACTTTCCACCCGAAGTGCCGTAGGACTTTGTGAGAATGCTGACATTAAATTGGATATAATATAAGTGTAATTGGCTCATGTGACACTTCACGTATCTATAAGAGTATGCTCTAATAGGCTGAATTCGTACATTCAGCCAGCTTCAAGTGCTATATATTTTTTCTGTTAGACCAGAAACGTCAATGCCTTTTTGGCACCGAGAATTGTGGAAAGATTTTAAAAGGTCTGCAGCCATTACAGCAGTGGGAAGGTTGCTCTTTTACAAAATGCACGAGTAAATAACTTGGGGTTGTGAATTAGCATAACATTATTGCGGCTAGAGACTCAGAAAAGTCCAAAAGCACATCAATACCGCAGCTTATTTCAAAGCATTTTGCTCATTAGGGGACAAATCCATGGCAAAACCTGATAATAGCATAACATTGACATGCATACTCTGTGGTAAATGCTTGAAAACATGTAGTGAAATATTTGCAATTACTTCAACTCGGGTTTTAGTGTTGATTAGCCTTGTTGAGCACAACCGTTACGTTCAAGTAGTTACTGTTAATACAGGGCGTTTTGGTGCCGCGGTGAGTAACGCTGCCGCCTCACAGATAGAAGGTCTTGATTTCTATTCCCGGCTTGGGTGCCTTTGTGTGTCGCGTTTGCATGTTCTCCCCGTGTCCACGTGGGTTATTGCTGGGTACTTCGGTTTCCTCTCACAGTGCAAATCTATTCTGCCTAGATTAGTTGTCCTGACTAAATTGCTCCCGGCTCCCTGGGATGTTGTAACTCGTTTACCCCTCCCTGCTACATAGCTCAACGGTTCCATCCAGCTTAAATTAAATCTGACTGATATACACGAGGTCTTAAAGTATGGCAATGATAATTCCGTGAGCACTTGGAACACCTGTTGTGTTACAGGATTAGGAGCCGACCTTTATGGTAACATATTTTCAATGCAGCAAAGTTTTCAGTGCTATACATTATCGAGTTCACTAACCATACGTTGCATAAGATGTCATTACTGAGGCTGCAACATTGCATGAGGACGGATGGCTTCATAAAAAAATATATTCTGTTTTGAAATGTTAATGGGGCCCATACTTATTTTTGATATCACGTTGTTATCCGTTCCTGGCTCGGAATCGAATTCAGGTCAGCGGGTTCATAGTGCAGTTTGCTAGCCACTGTGAAACTTTCATACCCTCAACTTCCTTTTGATTTAGTAGGGTTAAATTTAATCAATGTCACTGTGTGTTCCATACTGTTCAGATGTAAAAAAAAAGAGTGGCAGAGATATTTTTCATATAATGGTTAGGCTAATTAAACTGAGCAGGCTTGAAAGGAATAAAGGTTTTGTTGTTACAAAATGATTTATATTAATATACATTTAATAAATATATATTTGAAAACAATATTCTACAAAGGGTATACTCTAATGTAGAGTATTACTTCATATTATTACAATTATTTTGCCAGGAAAGGCTCACCGAGTCTTAATAATAATAATAGGGGGTCAAGGTAGAAGCGTTCACGTCGCGATCCCTGTCAGGTGTTGCCTGCGAATTCTACCAAACACTTCGAGGCCGAGCTGAAAGACAACGATGTCCAGAGGCTGACCATCGTGCTTCGAAGAATCGCAAAGAATAATAATAATAATAAATAATAATAATAGCATTTATAGAGCGCCTTTCACCCGAGGGTCACAAAGCGCTGCACAAGGCTGCGGAGAGAACGGCATGTCAGTAACATCAGGACAGATAAACTGAGAGTCAAGCAACCACGATAAACCATAGGACATAGATCATAAAGACAGCAGAAAAATCAAAACAATAACAGTAGCAGCCACAGAGAGCCTTCCATCCGAGGGCCACAAAGCGCCGCACAAGGCAGCGGAGAGAACGACAAACCAACAACGACAGAGAACGATAATCAGACAGCGTTGAGCCGCAAAGTGGTCCTAGCACGACGGCTTGAAGGCTTTACGGAACAAATAAGTTTTAAGACGAGATTTGACCAATACCAGTTACATTGTTTTTTTTAGCTATGGGATGAAACTAGACAACCTGGAGGAATCCCATGCAGATCACGGGCACAAGTGTTACCACTCTGCTACTCTGCCACCCACTGTGCTACTCTACCAATAGTTATTTGTCAGTTATGTCTTGTGCAATGTTGCGTGCAAATGTTTACTTTATGTTTTAGTGGTCTGTTGTGTTGACTTGTGATTTTTATTTTATTTTATTTATTTTCGTCAATTTGTGTGTTTGTTGTGTCGCAGAAATCCCGCAACGAGCTTGCAAGCTCACTGGGTATTTTCTGCAGTAATAATAATCCATCTATCTAAACGTTAATATGGTGTTTTTTCAAAAGCTCCTAGTTTTAGACATGTTAGCAAATATAGGCACCATTTCATACATAATCAATGCAAAGCCCACATAGCAGTTATTCTGCGCTACCTTGTTAAACGAATCTATTGTTTATTGACAAAATGCAAAGATTTCTAATGCACACAACATAACATCTCTATGTATTCATTAATGTGACTGCATGTACACCTGCCCCAGTTCGTTTTTAGTCAACACAAGCGCCGCTGATGAAATTGCCATGATTTCATTCTGAATGAATATATAAGTAAATTAAAGGGGGAACAAATATGTAACTTCACATAATACCCATTAAAATATGAATTTAAAATTATCAAAGAAGAGCAGTGTTTGCATTACCTGGTGATATGCTCATGTACAAAATAGCATTTTTGGTGACCGAATGGCAGGGGTCAGACAGAGTGCTGCTCTGTATTGAGAAGATGCCTTGTTAGCTCAGAATGTGTACGTTAAAATGAACACATTGCATAAATAGCACTACACTGGAACTATGTATTCACTCTGCACTGTTTGAATTGTATAGAAAGAAAACTGATTACATCTCTTAGACACATTCACAGGGTGTGCTTTAATTATGATACACGACAAATTGATGTGGAAAAAAATGTAAAGGATTATTGAGCTATGCATTTTTTAATAAAAAAGAAAGTCTGATTAAATTGGCAATTCCTGTACAGTGTTGCGACATGGGTCAGCAAAATGCAATTAAAATACCATTGACTGTGTATGTGCTATGTTTATTTTGAGGCAGGTGTTATATTTCACATTTTAAGGAACAGTGAACACATTTTCAGCTTGCCTTGCCTTGCCTATTCTAATCAGTCCTGTGATGAATATAATGGAGCACAATCGCCGGTGTACAGGTTTTATTTTGAGGTTTGCTGACTCGCCAACTCAAAACAGATCCCATTAAGATTTATACTTTCAGAATCATGTATAAAAGAGACAGGGAATATGAAAAGCTAACAGGCTTCAGAAGGTAGGGAGGCAGCTTACTTGTTGGCAAATTGAAAGGAATCCAAGATAGAAAATGCATCAAATGTTACACATGTAAGCAGTGAAATGTACTCCGATGGAGGGCTGGAGTTTGTGCATTGGTGGTGTACTCTGGAAAATCTAGCGCTGCGTCAGTGGCATTGTCTGGGTTTTTTTTCCGCACAACACAGCAGTTTTGGGAGATAAACTGCACCCCGCAGGCCTTATTAAAGGAACGCTGTTTTGACAGGCGATAGCTCCTTGCCGCACCTCCGAGTGCCCTGCCTTGCTCCCAACACAGGAGGGATGCCTGCACACACAACACTTTCTTAACCCTTAGGAAGCCAAAGGTATCACGATTACAGCGGTGAGCCTTAATTACTGATTATATAACTATCAAATTGTGTTTTTTCATACGTACTGAATCTTAGTTAGAAATGACGGGCAAGGCCAGTTTAATGTGGCAGGGACGGTTCGATTAAAAATAATTGCTAAAAATTGTATTTCGTAAAAGCTGGACAATATCAATAGCTATATATATATTCAGACCTCACCGTAACACGAAATGCGAAAGGTTTAACACTGCGCTCAGCATAAAGCTGCGCAGCACAGGCTAGTTCTGGTTTCCAGCAATATAGCCCTTCGGCACCGCAGTTTCTCAAGAGCCCTGTATTTGTGTCCAGTGGTTGGGCTGGAATAGCAATAGCGCACAATCTCATTGAACCTTTATGACAATATTAATGTAAGGTGTGCGCCTGCCACGGTTAGAGTGCAACAAGGTGATGTGGCATTAATGCGTTGAGTTTCCCCATCTGTTTACAACCACACGGATGCTGCCATAGTGTAATGGCTAACATACTAGGTGGTGGTGGTGGCTATGCATGCCTGTGAAAACAAATTGTGGAACCGTGGGTTGGTGGATCACACATGTGGGCGTCAAGGCACCACACCCGAACTTGCCAAGAATAGGTGGTACAGTGGCTGTGGGCTAATCTCCATCTGTTCCATCTGGAGGGGATAGAGTTTTGCCCTCTCACGTGAAAGGGTATTCTCCAGGTGCTGCGGTTTCCTCCCACATGCATAAACACTCCTGAAAACACATCAATATAAATGCACTTCGGTGTTGTGGATTATGCAGTATAGATGTGGCTTGCATTTTATAGCGATGTAGAAAAACACTGATGTTGTATCCATCCATCCACTGTCAGAAACCGCTTAATCCTGTACAGGGTCGCGGCGATTCGGAGCCTATCCCGGCTAACATAGGGTGCAAGGCAGGTCTATACCCAGGATGGGACGCCAGTCCATCACAGGGCACCGGGGGTAATTTAGTCCGGAGGCCAAATAACCAATGCAGCAGCTTGCCTTTGGACTGTGGGAGGAAACCGGAGTGCCTGGCAAAAACCCACGCAGAAGCGAACCAGGATCTGAACTCGGCACGTTCTTGCTGTGAGGCGGCAGCGCTACCCACCGCGTCACTGTGCCGCCCTACATTATTTTATTGCATTTGAAAATCAGAAGTCGCTGGTTCGGTCTCTTGGTGCTGGGGTTAAAACTATGGTGCAAGTTTCTTCAAATTCCCGGCCTCTGCGCACACCAGCAGTATAAATGGGTATGTCACATTTGATCGGCAGGTCGCGTCTGGTAGGGTCAACCGTGTGGGTGCTCCCACCTCTTTCAAGACGTCTGACCAGTGTCGAAGAACAGATCAGACACCCTCTCGGGAGTCCGGGCACTCCTGCCGGCCGTGGCGCGAGAAAGAAAATGCAGGGCTGCATCTCAATCTTAACTTATGTCGTGCAAGGCAGGGCTATACCCTGGATGGGACCACAGCCCATTGCAGGGCACCGGGGGCCATTCAGTCAGGACAATAAATCTATGCAGTAGCGTGTCTTTGGACTGTGGGAGGAAACCGGCGTGCCCGGCGAAAACCCACGCGGGCACGGGGAGAGCACGCAAACTCTGCACAGAAAGGCACCAGGGCCGAGATTAGAACTTGGGTCTTTCTTGCTGTGAGGCAAGAAGGCCACCGTGCCGACCACGATACAAAATTCAGTGAAGATTAAAGATAGAGGAAACCTCCGTAAAGAAAACACGGTACAAGAAATGCAGTACAAAAGTCGCGACAGTGCACAAAAACATTAAACACATGCTAGACAAGGCATATAAATTAAATACAACAGATAGTGCATCACAGAGGCAATATTCACATTGAGGTTGTACTCCCAGCTCAGTCCAGAAGATGTGTCAGGTAGGGGACAGTAGGGAACACTAAAGGCCAATTCGCAGCAAAAGCATTTTTTTTAATGGTCAATACATGTTTTAATCTTGCAATCGACGTCAAGGGGAATGAGTTTATTTTGTATTAACGGCTGTGATTAGTATCGTAAAAAAAAAGACAATTAAAGCATCGTTACAACAAAATCACGACCATTCACTGTAATGGGAAGAAAACTGATTGTAGTCAAGGGTAAATGGCCACCCCTTATCAATACAATGCATTGAATCATCAGGTATTGAATATTTCTGGCCCTACTTAATGCACTCGGGAAAGATCAGCCTGAGGCAGCATTGCGCCTGGGACGTATGCAATCTGTTTTCCGTTTTTCCGACAAGGATATATTTATATATTAGTGCTTGGTTAACATATCTTTATCAACACGATATTAAAAAAATATACTAGTTGGCTTGTGGGCGCATCTGTGGACATAAAGCTATTCTTCCTCCTACACATATTAGATGTTATCCTTTTATTAATATAAAATGCAATTATTATTATAAATCAATACGAAAATTTGCCAGCTATAGACTCCGGCCCTTCCTCTCAAGGCCCCAGCCTTCCTATTTAGGAAACGCCTCTCCTTTCTAGGCTATGCCTCTTACTGTTTAGCCCTCGCCCGTTCCTCACTATCAGGGTTGGGCTGGTTTGGTTAGTTGTGGGTAGTGTGTGAGCCTCAGTAGGGGTAGTGACCTTGAGTGATGGGCAGGAACAATATGGGTAGGGATGTTAATTGGCCTACGTACTAAATTTTCCCCGGTGCCCTGTGATGGACCGGCGTCCCATCCTGGGTATAGCCCTGCCTTGCGCCCTGTGTCTGCTGGGATAGGCTCAGGCTCACCGCAACCCTGTACAGGATTAAGCGGTTTCTGACAATGGATGGATGGATGCATTTTATTTCAAAGTTACTTGGTGTATCCCACCAATCCCAAAACACTTAGTGTGTGCTACGGTGAAGGGCCATTGCCTAAATTGAGAATTGCTTTCCAAAGTTCTTTCGGGGATAGCCGTGTCGAGCGCCCTCTTTCGCGAAGTTTCACTTCCCACAATGGAGGCATCCTCAGGCGTTCTGAGACGCCATGAGGTCTGAGACATGGCCATTCCGAAAAAAACAACTTTAGAAAGCAATTCTCACGCATCGAGCCGTGAAAACCTTCACAAGTGCATTGCCTAAATTGTCGCCTATTATATGCATATTTTGTTTCCTTTTAAAGTAGTGTTATAGACTAATGTGTTCAGTTGTGTTATTCGTGCGCTTCCACCCTGTCAATGCTCATCACCAAATAATGCTTTTACGATTAATAATGGTGCAATGAATTTCAGGCAACTGAAGAGAAACATGCATTTGCAACCAATGTATTTAAGAAAAGTGGGTCACTGTAATTTATTTCATAAGTTATACCAGCCGATACTTAGAATGCTTAAGCTTCAGTGTAAATGCCAAAAGCTCACGCAGCCAAACGTAAGCAACTTATTGGACACCCTTAGAGTAGTGGCAGAAATGTGCCAAGCTATGCTATTTGGTTAGAGACTTCCTCCGATAGGTCTCTGCACACAGTCATAGGCGGCAGGTGGCTGCGGCTAACAGGGCTTAGCGCCTTCAAACCTATTCACCATCCGTAGCATTCAAACAACCTACAACGTAAAACCTCTCAAAGCCGGACTCGGCTGATCAGAGAGCGAAAAGTCAGCACCTCTCGCAGAGCTCCCGTGGCAGGCTGACACGATCGCTGAACCCCCGCCCTTGAGTGTGTCAATCTGCCAGGTGCTTAACTCGTGCGACCTCGTGCTCTCTTGTGTTTGGATATTTGGTAAATTACATTATTTTTGATCCACGTAGAACGGTCGTCTTGGTCATTATTTTAGTTCAAGATCGATTCTGGATTGCCTTTTAGTTTGTCTGTCTCTGTGTGCATTTATGCCAGTCATCACGGTCAGGCAGCCCATGACACCAGGGTCTGTCCCGTGACCTTCTGTCAGCGAGCCTTCGAAACCTTCACATGGCCTCGGAGTGCATATGCCCTCGGACAGGTGCCGTGGTGACGTCATCTCCACTTAGTGGGCAATGACGGTTGTTGTTTTTGTAAATTGTACGAAAGAAGGAAAAATGATGTGTCAAATGCACCCAGAATTTGGATCAGTCCAGGATGATGTAAATAGTATCTTACAAACCACAATGAAGTCAAATCCACGCCTACTAAGGTATTGATCCTTGGAGACAGTCATCTCGGATCGTAGTATCTACCTGGATCACAGTCGACAGTCTAAAATATAAATAAACCTTTCATTATATCATGATAATATTATGGGATAGCCGTGTCAAGCGCACCCCTCATCTCGGCAATTGACATTTTGAAATAATACTTGTATATATATTTAAACAAATTAAACCCCCAAACTATTAATGTCTATACACTGGCAAGTGCAAGGTGAATGTCACGAGAGGACCACCTGGTAGATTGAGACGACCAAGAGCACTGGTTCACAGGATGCCTCAGCCTGCTACATGCTCTGCTAAGTAGATACTTTTTCAGATAATTTCCATGTGGAAATATTTAACGAGTGAAAATTAGATATTTTATTTATTTTAAGTATATGCCGTCTATAGTTAAACATGTACTTAAGCTCCCCCAACGAACATGTCACTCCCTGTCTATGCGTAAATCTTATTGTAATCCACATACAGCTTTTAGAAAGTTAGTGTGCAGGAATAGCAGCACACGTGCGTTTGGAAGTTTTTTTGAGATAGCGCTAATTCGAAATCTGGTCACCACGCAACGTGTCTTACACATTAATAAAGATAAATGCTTTTTATTTTCACTTGGCAGAACATCGGATGCAGTTGCTCTCGCAAAAAAATATATATTTTATAATTCTGCCATGCATCATAATCTATCTGCTGAAAATATATGAAAAGAGACAACGATGCTAGAGGAAACAGTAATAGATATAATTCGTAAACAATTAAGAAACGATTAAGAAAATAAATCGGAGAACACAACAATTACATAATTGGAGACATTTTGAGCAAGGAATACAAGAATAAAAACATGAGAAAGAAGGTTGATGATTGCTAATTAACATATGGTAGGCCTTAAAATGGAACTTTAAACCATTATAGAAATGTTTACATCAGTGGAAGAAGTTTGAGCAAATCTGTCAAAAAGACAATTACGTGTCCAGGGGAAAAAAAAGCAAATTTTAGTGGACGAGGACATTCAATATCCCACGTTTGAAAAAGTAAATACTGCCATGCAAAGCATGACAAAAGAGGGTAGCTTATCGACCAGACAGTCCTACAGGGCGTTGTTGGAGTGAGACCATTTGTTGGAACTTATTGAAGGTAGACTGAGATAAACTAAAAACATGAAATGAAGAGGCAGGCGGATGAGAGTGGGTTTTCATCTTTTTTGAAACTTGAACTTGCTAGTGCGAGGCAACCGACCAGTGTGTCTAAAGGAGAAAGTTTTAAGTTAGTGTCTATTACATGCTAGGTCATGGATCAGAAACATAGACACTGGCAAAGAAGGTGGAAAAAGAAGCTCAACATCCACGAAGAAGTGCTGAGAGATGCAAGCTTGCAATTACTTTGAAAGACAGATATACACAATGTTGGCTGTCAGGAAAAGCAAGTGGGCTTGGGCAGGATACCCGTAAAGAGCTTGCAAGTTCACTGGGTATTTTTTTCTGCTGCAATAATAAACATCCATCCATCCAATAATAATAATTGAAAGGGACCCATGGCCAGTGGGTGAAAATAATGGTCAAGTGACAGAAAAATGAGCGAACGTGTCCACGGAAATGCCTGCTGCAGGGATGAAGCAGTGAAGTCAGGTCGTTTGTGGGTGCTAGATGGATTGATACGTTGCACGATTGAGATATGACAACTGCCTAGGAATACTTTCATCCAGCAGTGGATCGATTATTGATGATGATGATGATTAGCATCTTAATGCATACATATACATCGTTCAGGAAGATTATTTGGACTGAATAATTAGAAAATGTGGAAGCCAACCAAACCAATGTAATAATAATAATATCAATTTATATAGCGCCTTTCACCCGAGGGTCACAAAGCGCTGCACAAAGGTCGCGAAGAGGACGGCATGTCAACAACGAAAAAAAACAACCGATAAAAACCAAAGCAACAACAAATAAATGATTAAGGCTGCTTCGAATATACTGAAAGGTCGTGAAACTGGCAATCTTAAGAGCGGCAAAAATCTGCCAGCGTCCCCCAAGATGGTCGTCACCTCCCCAAAGACAATCTGGGTTGAAGAAAGGTCCCCCACCATTAACCATATACTATCAATCAGATTCCGGAAAAGACTAATAAATATCAAGTGCCATTTTGCCTAACCTTTGTAGGCGATGAAGTGAAATTTGACATGGTGGAAATGAATGTAGTCGTCCAAGCTTTATAAACCAGGGCCTACGTATAAAAATAATATTTAGAAATAATACAAACCATTTGCAAGAATGCAATTCCCCATTATAGTATAATAAATACAAATCCTTTTGATTTGCATTCAATTATAAAGTAGTCAAGCAAGATTTCACACTACTTGCTAGCATTTGCCCGTGGCAGCAAAAGGTCACTATGAAGCTCGCAATTCTCATTTCCTTAGTTAATAAAAAAGGAATGAGAGATGAGATGGACAAAAATATATATATATATACCGTCATTACAGGCAGGTTTTTTCCCCTCTTTTAAAATTACTACATTTGTACAGAAATGTTATTTTTTGCTTGGATAAAACTACTGTACAGTTATAATGATGTGTGCCTAGAAAAGTATTTAATTTCATGCTTCAATTTGCATTACAGATGGTTTGAAATTTTCTCCATCCTGCATTACATTTCATAATGTGAAAGGAGGAGTAATACAAAAGAGGTGTTCTACTGAAATTATATTTTGCTCATATTACGACAGCGCAAAAAGAAAGATTTCAGGCAACGCAATTTAAGCTGCATATCAATGAGACCATTGAGTTGAATTTTTAAATGCGCTTGTCTATGCCATTGGATTGATCATCTTTGTTCCCAGTGGAACATTTTTCTCTCGATCCAAAACCCATAGTACCCCGGTGGGACATCATGTTAAATTATGTAATGCCGCTGTTTGTTTGATTAAACACCCTGACATGCCGTAGAGCCCACGGGACTATTTTTACAACGATGTGCTTGCTGTGATGTCCCTTGGCATTGGTAGTCCCTGCTATACCTCCCTTATGGTGTGTTTGATAAAGCAATGTTTGGTCAATGCCATCTTTAAGCTTTTTTTGTTTAAATTGTTACGAGTGACATAAATGGAAAGATTGCTGCACGTTTCAGCAGCACTGCTGTGACATGATTTCCACACACTCTTTGTGGATTTTAAAGCTCTCAAGGCACCCTTTAATCTCTTGCTGAATCGCCGATGACAGCACTAGCCTCACACTTAATAGTCTCAATTTCTTTAATGTAAACCTAATTCCAGCTCTGTATCGACCCGCGAACAGGTCCCATTACGATAAAATATTGCCCTTTTGTAAGGTAATGTTTGATGCGATTTTTTGTTCGATAGCGTGTGGCATAATGGCTTCTAATGAGATGAATGTTGCCACAAATCAACTTGTTATTTTGTACTGTATGCATATTTTTGTATTTTGTGCCAATTAAATTCTGCATAAATCTGAGAGATGGTTTGTAGCTGGGAAGGATTTCTTTTTAGCCAGCCAACATACGCTGTGTAAGAGAGCTGTGATCAACAAATTGATAGAGTGAATAAAAAAAAATGCCAGCACGTGAACATGAGACTGGCGGAAGGGTAACTGCTGGGGGTAGGGGTTGGTATGGGAGTCGGTAGGAGAGCTCGCAAGCCCAGATGGTGATTGATATAGCCATTACGGGTACAATTGAAAATGCCAGCACAGACTGAGAGACCTTTCATCAGAGGCCTATACCTCATAAAACCATCCTGAGCGACCCTTAACCTGCGACCTTTTCCCATGTACCCTGTATTCCACGAAAAGCTATAGTAGGGTTTGTGTTTGTGAAAAAAAATGCTCCACAAATTGCATTGAGAATATTACAAATGCTACGCTAAATTTATAAATTCGTTTCCAGATGTTTTAGCTTGCATCACTAATCTACAAGAAAACCTGGATTTTTCTAAGACCGTTACATAGGTGTTTGAAAAGCAGTCCTGTCTCTGGTCAACCTTTGACATTTTCTCAAATTGGCTGTCAAGCGATTTGCCCGTCACACCTGCAGAGTTTCATTTTTTTGTTTTTTGTGAAAAGTCAAAGTGCTAACTTTTTTGCTCATTTATTCCACTGAGCCATCAGCACGGGGAGGTATCCATCTTTTCAAAATCCTTTCACAGACAGTAAAACTGTAAAATCACCCACTCGATGGTACTGATTTCTGTTTGGCGGACAGGGGCATCAAGGTGTTGGTTTCAGTTTGAAGAAGAAAGTAATTATGGGGAAAAGTTACCCATTTCTCGATTGCAAATGTATGTAAAGATATGAAAATGTTTGTTTTGTCCATGTTGCAAGACGGGGCGAATGGGCTCCATGAATGATGGATTTTGTTGTAGAGTGGCTCCGACAGCACTCTCCGGAGTGAGAAGGTAGGCGTGCAGGGCTGAAGTGTCATCTGTTACCATCAATTGCCATCAATAATTTTTTATGTCCCCACAATCACTACGACCACCCTTTCTCCAGTGCACCCATTCCTGTTTGGTGTTACCTCTATTAATCCTCTGTAAAGAGCAGATTTATCGTTGGTAGCACCAAAGGTCTTAGACCTGCTTGGTGCCGCCATTTGTCTAATGTTAACGGTAGGAAACAGAAGCTAGAAAACAAAATAGTATAACTATGTTTACTGCACCATAGTACAAAAAACATAGCAACAATTACATGTTGTAATTTATTACACTTATATTGATTTGTCGAAACAGTGCCCGTATAGTTGTAAGATCCACATTACGTGTGTAACGCATGCAGCCTTACCTGTTAGCAAGAGAACCATAATCAATATTTTTTAATGCTGATTAACATTTTGCAACGGGGATTTAAATTCAGGGTCATGAATTCTGCGTCCCTTCCACGTCATTACAGAGCACCAATTAACCTTTTCTTTTTTTGCAAAAGTTAGTCACATTTCTTGTGAAATGTTTTTGTCTATATCACAAGCTCATATCAAATATTACAATGGATGATTTTGCTGCCAAGCCTTGTGAGCTTCTAAACTAGCTATTCAGCTAAAAAAAAAAAATCGCTCCTAAAATATGCTATCAAATAAAAAAAATTACTTACAAGTGTAAGTTATTTTTTGAGTGAATGGCTTGTGAAAAACACAATAAAGTGAGAAGTACATAATACGAGCTTATTCACTGCTGTGTACTGTATTTGCAGTGACACATGATTGCGTGCACAAACTAAAAAAAACCACACGTCTTCTGCAACGGAGTGTTTTACAGCAAGGGCTGCGAAACAACACTGCAGAATCATTGGCGGTCCCTCCCGTACAAAGAAGACGTGTCTTCTGCATATGCTGGAACTATTGGTACCAGTGAAATGCGGTGAGGTCAATGGCTGGGGAGGCACTGGCTAGTATCAGAGCCAGATTTACATACATATGAACCCGATAGAGGTAGCTTAAATTCACCATTCGATTGGCAGGTTGCACAATGACTATTGGTTCGGCGACCGTATGTTTCATATTTCATATCAGCATTCTTCACAACACACGCATACAGGTAAGTTACGTATTCGATTCACGTTTAAGAGTGAATGCAGTTCCACTCTTCATACCGATTCAACACAAATGAAAATACATATTGCATGGTCTTACCGTTACTTGTAAATTAAGTCCATTCGACTATCCTTCTGGACAAAGATGTTGTAGAAGTCCTCTTTATTTTCTTTTAGTTTTAAAAGTCTTGCCGTCCCAATAGAGATGATTGCCAGGGATGAAAGTCGTCCTTGGTCAGTCTGATTCCGACGGTATGTATTGAGTCGTTTGAAAGCAGAAAACGACATTTCAACGGACGCTGTTGTAGCTGGTATAGTGAGTCCCAGCTGGAGTAACTTTGTTTCATCCGGAATCGTCTGCATCAGATCATTCTGGGCCAAAAAGCTGAGGAGCTCTCCGGGTGATTTGCATTCGTTCCTCACCATTTGTGAACTATACAATTCGATAAGATCAGCTTTTAGTCTAACAAAGTCAAAGTACCGTGCATATTTTGATAGGCTCTGCAGTTTGCTGTCATTGAAATGTTGTGACATTTCATAACATTTCGTGCAATCGACCAAACCAAGGAAAGTTATCTCACCGAAATGCTCAAACCTAGCTGTCATTTGAACACTGATATTGTCCAGAATGTTATAAAACATTGTTTTCCTCTCATCTCTGATTGGCCGTTAACTTCGGGCCAATGCGGAGGGAGCGGTAGCGTCAATCCCGTGGGCTTAAGACACGCCCCCCTCAGTGAGGCAGATGTGATAGCTGCCTCCCCTGGTGCTTTTTCATTGCAGTTTCATGACGAGACCAGCGAGCCTAAAGATTTCTAACACCTACGTGAATTAAGTTACCTGGACTATGGCAGGCGAGGACATGCAATGAAAGGGTCTACAAATATTACATTGGTGTCATATAGAGAGATAGTAACAGGCACGCGCTTATTCCCCACGTTGCATCCAGTTTCTGAGGGGTTTTGCACTCGGAGGGGAGGCTGAGCTTGTCGCTGCCTCACCTCTCGTCTCTCCCTGTATTTGCAGCGGATATGAGATCCGTATGCTCGAATATCGTGCGTTATTGTGATTGCTGTCGTTTGCATAGGTATCGGATTACAGTGAGTGTGGTGTGACTTGCAACGCCAGGCACCCTCTGGATTTTAAGGATCTACTAATTTTGTTGAAGATAACCCTCTCTCCTAAAGTCCTAGTCACTGACTCGCCATTAAGAATGCATGGGTCACTCGGCACAAACGATCCTCGATAGCACTTGCTCCAACCAAAGCTGTGTTTTGTATTGTTGTATCCTAACACGAGGATCCAAGTAAGAAAACATAGTCGTAGCAATTGTTGGAAAATAATGATTGCATTAAACCTTTTAGAATACACAGAGTATTATTCATTTCAACTGACAGGGACTTTTACAAAAACCCACCCAAACGGAGAGAAATAACGTTTCAGCAATAACACGGGGATAAATCCCCGAAGTGGGCATTAGCTTACTTGTTTATTTCTTAATAATGTTGCCAAGTTGCGCTCCGTGCTTTGGAGTTTGGAGAGAGACGTAGATGCTTTAACACAAGACTGTGGCTGATGGAAAACACGTAAACACTTCCTGGCAGACCGTTCCATGCCCGGGTGCTCCTATAACAAACACTGCTTGACAGAGGCGACATTGAGCTGCTTTGGCAATGGCACCGTCTGACTATGTCGGCAGTGTCAGTGGCGGGTACCACTGTCCCTTATGTTGGCGCCAAGTATGCAAATGTTGGTTTCCCAGAAACGGCTCAACATCATGCCCACGATGTTGCCAGAGATTCAGGAAAATAGGTAAATAATAAAGCCACGTTACCTAATCACTGCCGTAATATTTCCGCAATATTTTCCAATGACTTGCCGCCATGCTCTGTGTGTGTGAAGTAGTGGAGGGGATGAACGATGATGCAATTCAAATCATAGGCCCAGTTGTTAAAAAGTGCGTCGAATAGAGTGAATGCCTCAATGCTAGTTCTGTTGGACGAAGAATGTCACTTAAATCGGTGTGAAATTGTCTCCCTCTGTTATGCACAACCTTCAGAAAGCTTTTAAAAAGTCACCTCTTTCACCGACTCACAACAAACCGACTGAGCGAGGCTCCGCTCCTCCGAATCAACGGGTGCAATGCGCCCTGAGAATATGCGCGCGTTACAAAAGTATATCATTATTATTATGTAAAGATGCTGCGGTGGGGGTTTGGGGCAGGGGGGAATGACACTAGATGGTTCAAGGCCAAATAAGTTTTTGCAGGAGGCAGAGGCTGGGAGGCTAGAGCAGGAGACAGGTGGGGCACAAACCAACCACGACAACAGTGTGATCCATTTACAGATACTGTACTGATATCTAATGACCATCTTGTCGACAAGTGATTGAATAGTGTATTGTGAAACTCACGGCCCCGTATCTTACCATAGGCGAGTGTTACAGATGTTTAATAAGTGCGTAGTCACCAGACTGATGAGAGACATGTAAAGGCTGCCCAATAAAATTAGGGTTTTTTTTAGGCAATGTCACTCTTATTTGAGTGAGTGTATGTTATAAATTCGAAGCAGCCTTAATTATTTTTTTTGGTGCTTTGGATTTTGGTTTTTTTCAGTCGTTGTGCAGCGCTTTGTGACCCTCGGGTGAAAGGCGCTCTATAAAATGCTATTATTATTATAAATGGATCACCCTGTACTTTCGCACCTTGGACAGTGAGTGAGCGATTCTCACACCAAAATATTCTCCAGGCTTGTATTGACAAAACATTATACTGTACTTGGTGTTGCCTCGTACGCTCAATGGCACACGTCCTCCGATATACTCCTTTGATGTAGCGTAATTTTCAGGAGTGAGTCGCGCACCTTTACGCGTAACAACGCAGGTGCAATTCTCACCTCCACTGCCTTACCGCAGAATGATTTCAGCTGCCTTCACGCTGTGTGTCTGGTGTCCGGGTAGCAATTCACCGTGGTGTCCTATGGGCATGTGATACATGTGAATGTGTCTTATCAGCTGGCATTCGCGCAGGCTAGAGGAAATTTGTGACAATGCCAGTCAGAAGTGAGTGTGAAGCTAAAAAAAAAAGTTAAGTACTGGGAGCAACTGTGCTAGTTTTACCAAACAGTGCAAAATTAACATTCGTTTGCACATGTTCAGCTGCTCACAGTGCAGTATATCATCTGCTGTGGAGATTGTGTCACAAGTGACCATTAAGAAAAATGAATAGTAATTCGATTTCAGTGAGCTGTGAAATTTGTTCACATTTATATTTCACTTAATATAACTACACACTGCCCAGAATCATAGTCAATGAACATATAGGCAATGCAGTGCTCATGTATGCGTTTTTTTTAATGCGGTCAGAAAGAGTACAGTAAAGGTAATGCTTTGCAAGGGGAATAACAATGTCTACAGAATAGTAGTGAATGTAGAGTATTTGTGTTCAGAATACAATGTACGCTATGTGTATATACAGCATTATATTTGTAGGCATCCATTTGACGGAGTAAAACTGCACGTTCGTTGGGACACATAATAGATTTTAAATTGTTTAACGTATTGTCCTATGATTCTTGAATAATGCATTCATAATAAAAAAAAGCCCTCTTTCATTAGTTAAAAGTAAGCAAGCAAAAGTTGGAATCACAGAGAGGTTTAGGTTTTCATAAGCATGACTTGCAAAGTAGGAGGAAACTGAGTTGTGGATCCATAGGGTTTCTTTCCGTACGTACGCTTTGAAAATATCCTGCAGCTGCATTGCATGTTCACCTCCCTATAGTTGGTAGCCACAGACTGTCTCCTCATCGTTCATTAATGTTTTGTCAGATTTTGCATGAGCTAACTTTTTTTTATCTAATTAGGTGGAACGTGCGGTGCCTTTTTAAAGTTTGCAGCATTGTCTGGCAGCAGTCCCATATGGTATTCACTTTAACAAGATCACACAACGCTCACGGAGGGTTATTTTATTGTGCTCTTGCTGTGAGACTGACTGTTGTGAATCTCTACACCCGTCCAGGATCTCTGGAGGGTGCAAAGCGAGCAGGGAAGTTTGCAAGTTTTAAATCTATAGTATTTACAATTACTGTGATGCGCTTGCGTCTGGGGAACACGCTTCGTGCTGACCGTCGCTTTCAATGACAGCTCACGTGCCTAAGTATATGAGGTTGTGTCAATAAAGACGCTAAGGGCATTAGTGGCAAGTTTTTGTACGAGTGTTAAGTAGCCTTGGGAAAAGCAGCACAGTGTGAGCAGGTTAAAGGCAGGTTCCAGCAATTGATGTCAGTTGGGTTCTCTGGGGTGGTGCAGTGAAAACATCTGCGCCTCACAGAAAGTCCAGCCCGAGGTAGTTCGATTTCCGGGCACCTATCCGTGTGGAGTGTATGTGTTCTCCCCCTGTTCTGCATGGGTTTCCTCCGGGTTTTCCGGTTTCCTCCCACAACTAAAAAAAACTCTCACGAAGGCTTTCGCGACCGATATTATCCATAATAAAACCCTTCTGGGTTAGTTAACCGCCACTACCCGACACAGCCAATTAGTAAGGTTTGTCACGTAAACTGAACGTTCCAATTCTTTAATACTTCAGCACACCGGTGTTTTGGAGAGCAAACCCCACAGTATTTACAATGGAATTACTACGTTTTGCTGATAATTGCAATCAGTTTTAGCAGGCGCCTCGAAAATCCATTAATTAATTGGCCTTCCACGCCTGATGATGCTTCCAACGTGGGAGGCAAAACGTCGCGAGGGAGAGATGGAGATCGCTCGACACGGTGGCTATCCCGAAACAACGGGACTGAAGAGCAACCATCAGTACAAACAACTATCTATCTATCTATTCCTAGGAAAGAGTGGACAGCACGGTCGGTGAGAAGCTATGGTAAGCCGCGTTTTGTACAATAAGCAGCCAGTCATTTTTTTTTCTCTAAGCGGGGAATCGACCGTTGAGCTATGCAGCTCTATTTAACAGCTGTCCAGCGGGGAGGGGTAAGCAAGTTACACCATCTCAGGGCACTGGGTGAGCAGCAGGGACGCACAGCAGGCGGGGGTTCGTGCTTGTTAATTTGGAGCACACGTATGAATAGAAATCACAGGAGCGCGTGCGAACATCGCGTTGGTGGAACAATACCCTCGCCACTCTGGCTGCGTGTGAACAACAGCACCGCGCGGGGGTATCACTCCCGTCAGCTTGCACAAGCAGTCGTGGCGGAATGTGGAGCCTCCAAGCCGTGCCCACGCCATGTCACTTAAGAATTGCATGGGGAATTACAGGTGGAATCCATCCATCTATTTTCTAAACCGCTTGTCCTGGTGAGGGTCGCGGTGGCAGCAGTCCAAGGAGAGTGGACCAGACATCCCTTTCCTCAGCAACAGACTCCAGCTCTTCCTGGGGGATTCCCAGGTGTTCCCAGGCCAGCCTGGTGGAAATTTAACATAAATACTTTCGTGACCAATGTTATCCGTAATATATCCCTTTAATGGGTTGGGTCATCTTCAGAAATACGCGTCGTAAACCCACCTGTTCCCCGACTCGGCCAATTAGTAATGTTTGTCACGTGAACAACACACGATAATTCTTTGATACTTCAGCACACCGGTGCGTTGGAGAGCGAACCCACAACATTTGCAATGAAAGATGACGTTTCGCTGATAGTTGCAATCAGCTTCGTCAGGTATCTCGAGTCGTATTTCGTTGTAAATATTGTGGGTTTGCTCTCCAACACACCGGTGTGCTGAAGTATCAAAGAATTAGCGTGTGTTGTTCACATTACAAACCTCACCAACTGACTGTATCAGGTGGAGGCAGGTTTACAACATCCATCCATTTTCAGAAACCGCTTAATCCTATACAGGGTCGCGGTGAG
>JAZEWU010000016.1:4745661-4756477 GCA_036362915.1 Geotria australis
CCTATGCAGCAGCAGCATGTATTTGGACTGTGGGATGAAACCGGAGTGCCCAGCGAAAACCCACGCGGTCACGGAGAGAACATGCAAATTCCACACAGAAAGGCCCCCGAGCTTAGATTCGAACCTGGGTCCTTCTTGCTGTGAGGTGGCAGCGCTACTCACCGCTACGCCACCATGCCGCCCGGGTTTACAACACATGTTTTTTATTAGACCCAACTGAAACGCTATACTCACAGGAATCATGAAACAACAGTGCGACAAACTGCAACGTCTCCAAAACAACCTAGCACGTGCAGTCCTCGACATCAAAGCGAGCGACCAAACAACCACAAAAATGCAGGGACACTCTGCACTGGCTAGCCATCCACCAACGCATCACTTACAAAACAGCAATACTATGCCACCGCGCTATTCACAGAGGACACCCTAAATACCTGGCATCACGACTCCGGCCACTCGACCCAACACACTCAGCGCAGCTCATCACAGCACCTAACTTCACACACCGCGTTCACGCACAGCCTTCGCACAACGCAGATTCTCGGTCGCGGCACCAACAACCTGGAACAGCCTGCCACATCTATAACGCCAAACACAGTACCCACCACGACCTTCGAAAAAGGACAAGACTGATTTCCGGTCTGGATGCAGGGCAGGCGCCTTCTTAGGACGGCCAGGCTTACGATTTGGTGGCAGCACACCAGGCACCTGAACAATGAAATGGATGCCATTCGATTGTTCAGCTCCTCAATTACTGTTTCTGCGCGTTGCTTGCCGCTCATGGCTCTTGCAGAGTAACACAGTACCTCGTTGTTTGTCCGCAGGGGGCTGGCAGCAGTGGGTGCCCGGTGCCCTCCCCAAAGAAATACGTAAATAACCCCATTTTGACTCGGCGGATTTGTCATACTCCTGATTACCGACAATGGCTTCAGATGCAATTAGATTCTGGGGGAAAAAAAAACGAGTGCTGCACTGTGGGTAGATATGCGGTGCATTGTGGGTAAAACAGAACTGATGGGTAAAGGTATTGTCATTGAGAAGTGCTTCCCATAGCCGTGTCGAGCTTTGCCCAGCTCTTTCCTTTAAGACGTTTCAGTTGCCACGGTTGGAGGCATCCTTGGGCGTTCTGAGTAGGAGGATAGGCTATTGCATCCCATCCATCCCGGAAGCCTATCCCGGAAGACACAGGGCGCGAGGCAGGGCTATACCCGGGATGGGACGCTAGTCCATCACTGGGCAACCTGTAAATGGACCGGGAAACGAAATGCCCAGCAGACATGCCACCAGAGGCATCCAGGGCAAAGCGATCAAGAGCGCTCCTGCGGCACACCTAGTGAATCGGCGCACAAGTTCGAACGCCGGCCAAGTTCCCCGACGTTAATAATAATAATAGCATTTTATAGAGCGCCTTTCACCCGAGGGTCACAAAGCGCTGCACAAGGGCCGCGACGAGAACGGCATGTAAACAGCGAAAGAAAAAACAACCAATAAAAACCAAAACAACAAAAAATAAATGATGTGGTGAATTCATTGCATAATACGAGGTAAGGTCGAATGTTTGGCGTTGTTGCAAACTCTTTAAGCTCGTGAAGGTTTTATCACCGTCGTTTCTCGAAAGCTTGCAACATTGATTCAAGTTGAATTAAGGTGTTTAACCAATAATGCCATTACCTTCAAATTATAGTTTAGCACCACTTAGTCGGCTTAAACTTTTATTGTGTAGTCTATCACACCTGCTTGCACGGATAGCCCAGGAGTTTCACTTTGGATACTGAAGAAGTATCGGTGTTACTTTTCATGCAATTGATCTTCGGAACAAATGTCGAGACAATTTGCAGGGACGTCACGTGTTTAGTGCGTGTGTTCAATGAAGTGTGGGGAGTGGTGGTCACAGTGTAGTGCCTTGCATTACAAACGCTGTCTGAGTTCGATTCCTGGCTATAGCTAATATAAGTGGTGATTATCTGAACTGGGTCTGGGCCTCTCCTAGGTTGACTCATCTTTAATGTGTGCAAATGTAAAGATCAGCGCTGGGTAGACATAGGTAGGCATGGTGCTGGCTGCATCAAGTCCTTTTTTTTACCAAAGCAGCTTTCATGGATGCTTCCAAACTGTACTTTTCCCAAGAGCCTATGTAGGCTACATTGGGGAAAATGCCTTTGCCATATACCGTAGTAATGCAGGTCCATATATGCTCGCCGGACCTATCAAAGCCAAGCAGCACAGTTAAACATCGGAACTTGGAGGATGTGATTCCCCCCGGTAGTTAACAATCTAAGGCTATGCGCTATGAAGATCCTAATTAAAATCAGATTTTATATTTTCATATGACATCAAATCTGTTTTGTAATAAAAGCCATACATAATTAAGTGATCTAATTTTATCTCTGGGCTAAATCTTAATCCTGCTCAATGCGGAATGCTACCACGGTGCATTAGTTCGCACCCTGCACGTGTCGTGCAGGGAATGCCAATTCGATTTCACTGCTTGATTGATAAGTTGTGATTACCTGTTAGAGACACCAATTTACGGACATTTTCTAAGTTTTTCTAATGGTTAGTAAATAGCATGTGCAAAAAAACCAAAGCTATATTTGAGAGACGTGACATTACTCCATACATGTGCACGCACGCAAAAAAAAAACCAAGTTGCCTCAACAATTTTGCAATGAAGTACTGCATCGATTTCTGAACGTTGGCTCATGACCCAACCGCTATATTTTAACCCAGATTTCTTTTCTGGGTTGAATGTATCTCGGAACGGAGCAGCCTGGTTTTATTAGAGTTACAGATGATGGAATATTGTAAGAGCTGACCTACAAGGTCAACTATTGACAGTGCAGCAGTTGTAAAATCTATCGGAAGGAAGGAGGCAATGGCATCAACCAAAAAAATGTGGTGACATCAAAGAATACCAAGTAAGATCCCCCACTGAATTGCTCTCGGCATTATTTGTGGGTTAAGTTAACACAGTGTGTTATTGCATTCAAAGATGCCAGTATCACACTTCATGCTCGCTACTTTGTCTGTGCTCGATCATGTAACTCTTGTAAGTCAAAACTCAACGTTCACACTTGGCTCCAGCAGTCTCACACTATCTGGATGTAGGTGTTATGCTGTTACGTGATCACGTGCTATAATTACATCATAATATCTACTAATTGTATTCAGCTTGTTATTTCAGTAAAATAAATGCGATATTTTACAATGTGAGAAGCCTTTTTACAAAAAAACCTAGATAGTTGTAAAACAAGAGGCCTTTGTGTTTGTAAATAAGTGGGACATTTTAAGTGCTGAAGTTTAGTTTTTCCCATTTACACCCAATGCCTATTGATGTTCAGTGATCTTGAACGTCCACATTAAAGACGACTACAGATTGATAATCATACCCCGTGGAGATTCCTGGATTGCTGCAGCTTTCAAACACCCAACCCCATATACATTCCTAAATGGAAACTGCTACGAGCCTACCCAGACGTAATATATTGTACCTTTGGAGCATACTAGCCATCCCTAGTAATTTATCCTGTTGGCTGCCCAAGCTTTAAACCTTTTTGCTGTATATTGGTTTCCAAAGCTAATCCTATGACGCAATTCAAGCTAACAATTGCTTTCCAAAGCTGTTCTTTCGGGGTCGCCGTGTCGAGTGCCCCCCCTCTCTCCTTTGCAACGTTCCGCCTCCCACGTTGGAGGAAGCATCCTAAGAACGCCTGAGGATGCCTGCAACGTGGGAGGCGAAACGTCGCAGAGGAGACAGCAGGAGCGCTCGACACGGCTATCCAGAAAGAACAGCATTGGAAAGCAATTGTCATACATCGAGCCGTGACAACCTACACCAGATCAAGCTTTAAAAAAAATCAGTATGCAGTCAAAGGGTTTGAATATCGGTCGCCTGCCACTGGAATCGGTAGGGTTGGCAAGTGTGTGCGAGTAGTCATTGTTCATTGACCGTCTTTTATGAGTTTGATAAATCGCAGTAAATGCATGTCTACATTAACGCTGAACTGATTTTACTTTATTATCGATGAATGCAAAAAACGTCCGTTTTTTGATGGATTGTAAAAAAAACACCCACAGTCGTTAGCTGTTGGGTCAATTTTTATTGTTAGAATATGACACAAGGTCAGAGCGGAGTCAATATCAGAAGTCACTGAATGGCTAAGGAGGTTTTGTATTGTTTCTGTGTGGAGGTGACATTATATGTTATTTTATTATTCGAGTTTTCTACTAATTATCGGCTCAGTTAGTCAAACAATTGGAGAACATGCACACGTTAGTGATTTTCGGTCAGAACTCCTGAATACAATGTGTTGTCCTGTACTCCCTGCACCACCTGACACAGTCATTTAAAGAAGCTGCTACGCTAATACATACACCGGTTTATTACCACTACAGCAGCACCCCCACTGTGCTGTTGGAGAGTAATCTCACGGCATTTAACAATTGGGTGCCGACGTTCTGCTGGTAGCTACAACCAGCATCATCAGGCATTTGCCACAATTGTGAACACGTCCTCCAGTCCGGGGCTGTGAATAGGCGGTGAGATGTAATCAATGTGCACCCACGTGGGAGCATAGAGTGCAGGAAGTCAGTCAGTCGGATTTTATTTAAGCTGGAAGGAACCGTTGAGTCTTGCAGCGGTTTTTAAAAGTTATCCAGCGGGAAGGGGTAAGCGAGTTGCAACATCTCAAGGCACCGGGGGCAATTTAGTCAGGATAATTAACCTAGGCAGCATGTCTTCGGACTAGGAAAATGGAGTACCCGGCGAAAACCCACCCAGAAACGGGGAAACACATGCAAACTCCACTCAGAAACGCACCCGAGCTGGGAATCGAGCCTAGGTCTTTCTGGCTGACAGGTCACCCGCCAAGTCACCCACTAAGTCACCCGCTCAAGGGGGATGGGAGCACCAAGGGGGAGCACAAGGAGGGGGCACGAGGTGGGTAATCCTCGGTGTTCCCCTGCCTTGCTCCCTGTGTCTGCCGGGATAGGCTCCGGTTTCTGAAAATGGATGGATGGTACCGTTGAGATATGTAACTGATTTAGTGATGCTTACCGGGTGTACGACACACGTTACGTGTGAGAATTGACCCAAAAATGAGTTACGAATCACATTGGTTTGCGAAAGCCGATGTGTTTAATCGTGCATCCGGTTGCATATAGAACGTCGTCTCGCTTCTCCGCACGAACACTGCTGGACGGGTGGGGCTCGCTGACATCCTTGCATCATCATAATCCACATGGTCCGGGCTGTGGCCTGTGAGGGGTTTCCAGCCTTCGATGTTGGGGTGAATTCTATTTTTAAAGGGGCCACAAAAGAGTAGGCGGCAGGGTGGCGCCCACTTGTGTGTGGGTTTCCTGCCGGTTCTCCGGTTTCCTCCCACAACTGAAAAAAAGAAACGCTCATTAATTAATTGGTCGATAACATCGTGATATATAGGACGCAGTGTGTGGCAATATGTTGGCGCGGGCAAACCGCCGGGCTGCCTCCTCCGCCTCTCTGCGCATAACAGGTTGGCACTTGTTGTTGGTAATATTCACAAACCCACCCACTCTCTCTTTTGTAAACGTTGGAATGTTTGTAGATTTAACTGAGAAGCTGAAACAAAGGTCCATGCTGTCTGGCTTTCTCAAAAATATTATTAAATGGTCCACAGCAGAACTATATCATACACATGCTACCGTGCACTGAGCACGTGCTCGCAAAGGTTACGGAAGGGTCAAGTAAGGCTGTAGGTTGAAACTAACGTAAAATGGGAGATCACCACATACTCAGTCTGTAGGGAAAATGTCACATCAATCACTTTGCCATATACAGGAAATGTATGGGGTAGCTGTGTGGTCTAGTGGTTTCCAATACAGTGCCGCATTCTTTTCCATTTCTTTCAAGAGGCATTGTGGATACCTTTCAGTACACTGGCCTTAAAGGGCAATTTAACCAGTATTGTTTTTGTTGGTTCTGTTGCCAATAAGTAAATATTCCAGGAGATCCTTTTTGAACATAGGCATTGGGAATATTTAAATTTTAAAAACACGTTTCACAATATAAATGACCGTTTTCAGGGTCATACAGAGTTGTTTGGCGTAATTCATCATAATTTTCTTCCTCAGCCATTGTCGATAGACTGCTGGATGAAGGTCTCACCACTCTGTCAACATCGGTGGCACGGCGAGTAGCCCTGACGCCTCACAGCAAGAAGACCCGGGTTCAATTCCAGACTCGGGTGCCTTTCTGTGCGGAGTTTGCATGTTCTCCCCGTGGTCGCATGGGTTTTCGCCGGGTACTCCAGTTTCCTCCCACAGTCAAAAGACATACTGCCTAGGTTAATTGTCCACGTGACTAAATTGACCCCCGGTACCCTGAGATGTTGTAACATGCTTACACCCCCCGGCTGGACAACTGTAAAAAAGAGCTACATAGCTCGACGGTTCCTTCCAGCCTAGATACAAACTGACTCTTTCGGTATTACCTGCGAATTCTACCAAACACTTCGAAGCCGAGCTGAAAGACAACGATGTCCAGAAGCTAACCATCGCGCTTCGAAGAATCGCAAAGAAGAAGACGGTCCTGCGCCGGCAAAATCGATCTCGTTTTGCGCGTGTGACCTGACCTCATTGCTCTGTCACCATGGTGCTCATGTTCTCCGGGCACGTTGTCTGCTTTGTCTGCCATTCAGTCGCCAGTCTCTTCTCCTCTCGCAATGTTTCCTCCCAAGCCCACGTAGTTTTTTTAACAGTCAACACGACGTAACCGCAGACGAGCCCACTTTTGGCCATTTGTCCGTAAACCCCGTGCCTTTGCTGCGGCAAGTTTCTAGATGCTTTTGTGTAAAATCAGATCGCCACCACAGTTCCCTTGCCAAAGAACAACATACCCACGCATTGTACTGATGTAGATATTCACGGCTCGGTGCATGATGGTTGCTTTTCAAAGATGTTCTTTCGGGATAGCCGTGTCAAGCGCTCCCCCTCTCTCCTTCGCTGCGTTGTCGGAACTCTGAACGCACTCGAAGGCGGGGACTTGACACGTTGGAGGCATCTTCGGGCGTTTTCAGATGCCTCCAACGTGGGAGGTGAAACGTCGCGAATGAGAGAGGGGGAGCGCTCGACATGGCTATCTGAAAATAACAGCTTTGAAAAGCAATTATCAGTCAACACGGTGCCTTTAATTTAGACTTGTTCTCTTATAGTTATCATTGAGAATTGCCCTCCATAGCTGTTTTTTGGGATTAGCGTGTAGAGTGTTTCTCCTCTCTCTTTCAACGGTTCGACTCTTCAGGCTTGGAGGCATTATCAGAAGACTGATGATGTCACCAATGTGGGAGGTGAAACACCGCAAATGAGAGAGGAGGTATACTCGACACGACTATCCCGAAAGAACAGCTATGGAGAACAATACATCGAGCCGTGAAAACCTAAATCATTACGTAGATATCATTATGAGTATCTCCTTTATCATAATCATCATTACCATCTGCGTTGGCAATCATGATGACTATTTTGCTGTAGAGATGCAGAGCTGATCAGATCATGTGAAGGAGCCTGATTAATTCTTGCTTTGCTTCGGGAGGCCTTCATCCAACGGTTGATAGATCGCGGTTTACGACGATGCTGATGTATGCGTGTACTTACTATCTTCTTCTTTGCGATTCTTCGAAGCACAATGGTCAGCCTCTGGACATCGTTGTCTTTCAGCTCGGCCTTACTATGAAACTGTAATACGCAGAGTATGCGTTTTAATGCTGCTCGGGTGAATTTAATAAATACATTCTTGGATTTGGTTGTAAACAAGTATCGTTAGGGGTTATTTGAAGGATTTTTTAAATATGAACCATTGCTCTTGTGGTCTTCTCTAATGCATATTGCATTAAAACATTGGCATGTTATTTTTTCCTGCAGTCAATTATCGAGGTTAATGCATCCACTTATTGACTGATGCATGGCGGTCCATTGCTTTTTCTCCTTTGTTTACATCCTTGCTTATGGGCAAATCTATAATGCTGCATTATAATGTGAGGGTTGATTATCGTGCACTTGTGCTGTTCGTACTGGATAATTGTCAGCATGCGGGTCACATTTCACCATTTCCTCCACGAATTAAATTTCCCTTTAACTTTTTAGCTGTATGGAGTAAAGTTGCATTTGCCAGTTTTGTAAGCCAAATTCCATTTAAAAAAAAGATTTGCTGTTTAAGAGTAATGCTGTTGTGGGGAGAAAAAATAATACATTTTAGAAAAGCTGCTTAACGCGCCTTGAAAAACATAACGGATGCCATATTTATCGAAATGAATGGTTCGCGCCTGCATTTCCAAGCTTCTAGATTATGGTTTAAATGAGTGGTATTTTAAGGGGGTCAATTGTATACAAAAAAACTTGGGCCATGTAATTTTCTAAAAGTGAATGCTCCAAAAATGTCACTTTCCCTTACACTGAGAGTGCAACAAAAACCGTAAATTGCCAGAGACGATTTTTGCCTTTTGTTACGTGGATTTATTTAGACTTAAATGCATAGCATATGTATAATGAGCTATATTGCGAAGGTGTCTTGGGCTAAAAATATAGTTAAGTTGAGCGTATGGATTGACAGCGGAGGATGTTTGTTTTATCACTGGTAGCTCACAGACAAGACAAATGCCACGGCAATGTCGTGAGTGTTGTGGCACCGTACCATCACATGACAGCATCCTAATCGGAAAAACAAAACTACTTCGCGTTTATGTCCCTCTTGCCTCCGGAACAAATAAATGATGAGGAAAGATGATTGTTGTTGGAGAACATTATTTTCCACAGTTCTCGTCATACCTTTGTAGGTAACTTGCAGAATCGGTCAATACTTATCAGCGTGAACGGACATTCAGTTATTTATAATTATTTGTTTGTTTTTATATTTACATTTAATACCTAGGGGGGGTTGTTCTCTCTTCAAGCTTTGCCCACAGCCTTTTGCTTTGAGTGTATGTCAGTGGTTCAAACGAATGCGTTTATAACGAGCGGCAGTGAGGAATGTGGCACACGGGGTGAGCAATTGACGCACAATGTATTCGAGCAACTAAATGTGTGTAGCTGTTGCAGTATACAAAATATGGATTTGTGATGAAGAGGTTTATCAACAAGACAGATTTTTTAAGCTTACCAGTGTCACATTCATAACACTGAGTGAAGCACACTGAGGCTGATGATTGGTCCTCCTGCAGTTTGTCTTCTAATACCACACATCAGCAATCAGGCGGAGGATAATAAAGTCCAGAGGTCGGGAAACGGATATCGTTCTGAATGTAATTACAACCTTATGATCAGATGACACTGTATAATAATCCTATGAACCCATGCTGAATGCATAGTTGTGAAAATCCATGGTGTCATGAATACATTTATTTAAGCACGTTTATAATAATAATAATAATAATTCAATTTATATAGCGCCTTTCACCCGAGGGTCACAAAGCGCTGCGTTTAATATTTGTTACACCTGAATGCTATTATTTTCCTGCTATGAAACAAACATATAAACTCAATGTACAACGAGGGAGATGGAAACTTTTTCAGTCATTATGCTTTCATTGAGAGTCTGATTAACTATTAATGAAGAGCATGGAATGCAGTACTACAGACATGCGGAACTACGGAATAAACACAAATTGTTTAAAGTCATACATCTATGTAGATATATAATGGGGTTTTCATAAAAAATGTAATAACATTATGAGGCTTTGGATCCACACCTTACAGAATTCTATGTGACGTCACATATACTGTACCATTCTAACACGTTATTATCTATATAGGGGAAGCTATAGATCTGTGTTGGGAAGCACCAGGCAAAGCTTAGCCACTGGCGCCCCATAAAATCAACGATGCAGTGAAACATTGCTAGCGTGTGCCATCGAGCTCTCGTTCAAGGTCTCCCACCATGCCGCTCCACCATTCTCACTCCGATGACCACAGCAAACGTACGCGACCTATGGAACACGTCTAAACAGTCTGTTCATCGGACTGTTTTGGCTGAGCGGATATTCTCTGTAGCTCCATCAGGAATATTGAACTCTCTCCCACTGCACATATACAGCATCCAATCGCCATCTACCTTCGTGCATGCAGGTTCCCACCTGTTTACGTTCTCACCTGTTCAGGCTAGTATACGAGGCATATCCGGACTTTGGTCGAATACTGGTGAGATAATTCCACATTATGAAACCATATGTCTTTTGTTTGTTTTTTTAAATCACAGGTATGTGTGGTTAAACAGCCTCGATTTGTGAAGAAACAATATTTATTAGTAAATTCAGAAATTGTTCAAAGTCTCTGCCATCATGTTCAATACCACATGTTGCATTTTACTACTGCACCCAGCATATTCAAATCATTTTTGTCAAATCAGTTCAGCCAAATATAACGAATAATTATTTCCTGTAAGCAGAGGTCTTGCTTGTCGGAACGCCGCAGCAATTGTCCAAGGCTGAACCTATCCAATTGATGCTTGGCGACCAGACAACTGAAGTTGCTAAGGCAGTCCGGAGTCTAGCTGTGACTCTTGATTCCTCACTTACCATCGAGACACACATCAACAAGATGACGAAGGCAGCCTATTTTCATCTCAGAAACATAGCCAGACTGCGCAACATCCTGTTACCTGCTGATGCTGAGAAGCTAATACACATCTTCATCTCCTCACGAATTGATTACTGCAATGCACTGCTCTCTGGCACCCCTGCCTACCTGATCGATCGTCTCCAACGTGTGCAGAATGCGGCTGCTAGAATCCTCACTGGCACACCCATCCATGATCACATATCCCCAGTACTGATGTCTCTCCACT
>JAZEWU010000016.1:4766067-4778197 GCA_036362915.1 Geotria australis
GGACTGTATGTGTGTAGGTAGAGGTACAATTTCAGCGCTGCAATTTGCCTGCTCGTGCCACCGCTGGCAGAAAGAACTCGGCTGGATGCACCTCTGCGGAGCTACCGCAGAGGGTATTTTGGCCTACTCTTTTACGCTGACCAGGCATATTGTAAGAGTCAGCCAATCTATTTGTATCTAACCTGCAAGGATCTGTTGCGTTATGTCGCTCTTTTAACAATTGTCCGGGGGGGGTAAGCGAGTTACAACATCTCATGGCACCGGGGGCTATTTAGTCAGGACAATTAACCTGGGCAGCATGTGTTTTGGACAGTGGGAGGAAACCGGAGTACCTGGCCTACCGACCCAATCACTGTAGTTGGACCAATTCATACTGCTAGCTGGACCGAAATTTGGACAGAGATTTCAGGAACGTGTACTCTTGTTCCAGCTGCCGCGCTAGAACATCGAATAAGTGCTGGTAACCTCTGGGTATGCAAAAAAAAGAATCCAGTGAACACTAAAACCATTTCGCCGTGGCAACATCTGTAAATAAATATACAAAGTTAATAAATATGACAACGGTAGAAACACACAGAGAGGTAAATAAATACATTAATTCGCAACAGGGTACTTTGCAGGAGGAAGATGAGACCGTGATTTCCTGCTTCTTCCCTGGGCCCTGGGAGGGACGCTGTGGCGCCGGGTGGGAGAGGCGATCGATAGTAATTAGAGCGGTGTCTTAGCCGTGTTATTTCCTACATGCAACAGTCATCTTCTGCGCTCAATCCACTTATGGTACACACGTGGAATATAGATCGATCCCATTCCCCCCCCAACAGCCTAGGGATTGTAAAAGTTGCAATTATTTTACAGCATGTTAAGAATAATGTAAACATACAATTATGGATGTTGGTTTTTATATTGCTCGTTCAGCCTAATAAATAACAAAATAAATATCCCTCTGTTATGCATGTGATATCGGCCCGTAAAACATCATCATCATAATCATCATGGCGGCAGGGTGGTGCAATAGTAATAGCCTCACAGGAAGAAAGTCCCACCCGAGGCAGTTCGATTCCTGTATCGGGCGCCTTTCTGTGTGGAGTTTGTGTGTTCTCCCCCTGTTCTGTGTGGGTTTCGTCCGCGTTCTCTGCTTTCCTCGCACAACTACAAGGAAATACTCATTATTTAATTGGCCAATAACATCATAATATATAGGAAGCAGTGACTGGCGGATTGGCGCCGGCTCACAACCACCCCACCTCTCTGCGGTTGTCTGGTGCCTCCGTATCCATGTCTCATCCATGACCAGGCGCGGAATTTGCGTGCATTGTAAATTGTGTTATTCTAATCACCAATGATCAATCCAGTGCTGGTTAAAATCCTCACTCAGCCGCCCACCAACCATCAAGATTTTGTGATGTAACAATCTACCTAGCAGCTGCATTGAGGTGATTTAATCGCTCCACGTTCTCGGTAGATAGGCTCTCAGGTGCGTCCCATTTCTGGAAAACATATCAGGTTATTATTTGTTTCAATACTATATAAAAATGGGAAACTGTAATTTAACATCGCGCTTCGAAGAATCGCAAAGAAGAAGAATACTATATACATCTAAACTGATTGTTTGGCACAGTGGCTGACCTTTTACTCAAGTGTTATAGTAATGTTCTTGTCCATTTTTTGTGTCGGAATATTTCAACAGATTTATTTTTTTTACACCTCTAATACTTCCCATATTAAAACGTCAACTTGAACTATATAATTGCTTCTAAAATACGGATTAAATAAGTAGCATCGTATACACGCTGACGGCATCGGAGAGGGCGTGTGTGTTAAATGGAGAGCTGGCCATAGACTTCCTGTGACCCGCAAGCCTTTCTGTTTGTGCCCGCTGGAGAAGGATGGGGGATACACCTGTGGCAATAATTGGACTCCTTGTATTGTGATCCCATGGGGAGGACAGTAGAAGTGAGAGGTAGTGGGAGGGAGAATTTTGTCACTGTGGATTGAGGAAGAGCCATGATGAATTAAAGTCATGAGTAAGAGCTGCATCGTAACAACATATGTCTAGGGGGGTGTGAAGGAAATTGGAGCAACGTGCATTTAATACTGTGCAATTGTCTGGGAATTATGGGTTTTTTTTCTAGATTTTCAAGTCTAAGTTCCAGTCTCAAATTTTCGATTCTACCCAAATTATGCATTTATGTCATCACAATTATCATCATCAACATCATCAGTGATGTTCTCTCCACTGCTGGAGGAGGTCTTAACAGCACCATTGCAGTCTCTTGAGGTCCCAATATTCAACAATCTATCTTGTTCCTGCACATGAGCAGATCTCATTGAAATTAACTCGAAGGCTTTCATGACCGATGTTATCCATAGATCTCATTACTTCATCTCCACCCTGGTTATCTTCAAGCACATTCTCTTCGTTGACTGCCATTCATCAACGGTCTCAACCATCAGCCATCATTCCTTCTAGTAATGTGTCCTGACCAAAGCCCACTTTTTCCAAGAGTCAACATGATGATGGTTGCGCTTCAGAGCTGTTCTTTCGGGGTAGCCGTGTTTAGCGATCCCCATCTCTCCTGTTCTGTTTGGGTTTTGACCAGCTTCGACACGGTTATCCCGAAAGAACAGCTCTGAAGAGCAACCATCAAGTATCGAGCTGTGAAAACCTAAGTAAATACAGTCAACATGATGCCTGTCATTAGCTTTTGTTCTCAAACCCATGTGTTGCTGTTTGTATCTCCCGGTGTAATTCCTAGTAGTTTAGCTCTGTCTATACTTTCTTCTGCATGTCGTGGATTTCGTTCCACTTTCTTCATTGGTGCCCGTTTTTCTGATGCTGACGCCATTTCAGGTAAAACGCACTGATGGAAATGTTCGCTACTTAGGAATGAATACTGTCATGCTGCTTTTCATAGTCAAAATCAGATTTGCTAAAGCATTTTATATTCTGCTGTTGTTCACCTCTTGGTTTCATCAATCTTTCTTGATGTTTCACGTAATTAGCCAAATACATCAATTATTGCCCTCCAACAATTATTTTATTTATTTGAAAAAACTTGCTGTACATGGCTTTTCATTTGTATCTTGAGTTCAACCTTGTGGCCTCTTTGTGACGTTTATAAATCATTACTAGCAGAGTAACTGCCCTACGGCAATCATATTGAAATCAACGCGTTTTTCTGACGTCTCTTGTTGACGTTTTCTGCTGAATTTACTACTTTGGCCTGGATTTCCTCCTGACATCCTTTTAGAAATGTTGCTGGCTCTCTGCAGTTTCAGAAGAGTAATCAATAAGTGGAAGTTAAAGCTGCGATACGACATAAAAGCCTTGGTGTCATGCAGAAAAAAAATGCGCTTCTAAAGGATTGTAACTTGGTACCCTCCGTGTGGAAATACAGTACGTAATACAAATAAAACACTTGCTCCATTATATATAGATTGTCATCTGATCATTTGATATGACTAAATATACTTACATATATTGCACTGACATGAATCACCATAAAGATTTGAAACACATCATATATCTATACGCAGTTTTTAGTCACTCCGATGAAGCCCACTTAGCAGCCACTCATAGAAATTACACGGTAAAAACCGCAGTGTAACTTCTCAAGCACACTTAGCAACCACTCATACGAATTAAACAATGAAAAATCATACAGCGCCATTGCATACATTATGCAGTTTGACCGTTGCAGAAGTCAGGTGGAGCAGTGTAGGTACACTGTCATCCAGTGACATAAGTAATATTTCTGGCCATGGTTAACAGTGGTTACTCGTATCAGAACCAACTGTTAACTATCATAACCCCTTGCCCACTTCACCAGCCTGTACTGTCCAGCATGGTGGCAGATAATCATGCAACACCGCCCACAATCGACCCAGAGCAGGGATGCAGTTATATTAATTATTTTTAGTAATTGTCAGAAACTGCTTCTTCTTCTTTGCGATTCTTCGAAGCGCGATGTCAAATTACAGTTTCCCATTTTCTTACACAGCCCCTTGCATTTTCATTGAACTCCGCAAGGTCTTTTGAGCTGCAGAGGTTGGGTAGTAGAGCACAGACAAGGCAGTGTTCCATAGTATGGTCTGCTTCTCCACATTCACAGGTGGTTGGGCCGGTCTTGTAGCCCCATCTGACCAAAGCATCTTTTGATCGTCCCGTTCTAGTTCTCAGGCGGTTGAGTGTCTTCCACTGAATCCATGGTGCATCTGAGCCAGGAGGGAAGTCTTCAGCAGGTGGGATTCCCATGCCAGTTGCAGGAGGGTCACTCTCAAGCTTTTCCGTCCAGAGCTGGAGTCTGGTTTCCCCTCGAGATGTTGTTAGGGGCTGCACATGGCTGAGGAAGCTTCTTCTTGACTTCAGTCGTTGGGCCGGGGGTTGACGTCCATGAAGGAGGTGGCGTTCATCGCTAGTAGCCTTTGTCATCTCGACTCGACTGGCCACTTCTCGTCGGATATCAGCAGGGGCAATGCCAGCGAGGAGGTACAGGTTGTTTGTGTGTGTGGGTTTCAAGCAGCCAGTGATCAGGCGGCAGGTGTTGTTCAATGCCGGGTCAAGTTTCTTGGCATGGGTTGACCTCTCCCAGACAGGACATGCATACTCCGCAGAAACTGATTGATCCTGTACAAGTGTACAGGGTTGCGGTCAGCAGGATCCTATCCCGGCAGACACAGGGCGCAAGGCAAGGCCTTTCAGTATATTCGAAGCAGCCTTAATAAAAAAAATGTTCCTTTGGCTTTTATTTCATTGTTGACATGGCGTTCTCTTTGCGGCCCTTGTGCAGCGCTTTGTGACCCTCGGGTGAAAGGCGCTTTATAAAACGCAATTATTATTATATACTTAGGATGGGACGCCAGTCCATCACAGGGCACAGGGGTAATTTAGTCAGCAGGCCAATTAACCTATGCAGCAGCGTGTTTTTGGGCTGTAGGAGGAAACCAGAGTAACTGGCGAAAACCCACGGAGACACGGGGAGAACATGCAAATTCCACACAGAAAGGAACCCAAGTCGGGATTCGAACCCGGCCTCCTTCTTGCTATGAGGCGGCAGCGCTACTCACCGTGCCGCCCCATGCATTTAGTTATCTTTATTGTACAACGCAGTCAAATTGGAATCGTCATTAACATTCCAAAACTAATGTTATGGAGGCAGTATAGTTTATTGTTAATTGTAAACAAATATATGTCTGCCCAACTAAACAACGTAATTTAATACGCAATCAGTATATTATTGGTATTCTTCAGCATGAAGTGTTGAATTGTCATTTTGTGTACGTGTGTGCACTATCGTATTAACTGGTGCGAGCAATTTGGGGCATCCATAACATAAACGTTGTTTTTCAGAGTGGTTTAATTACTGCAATATTTCACAAAATCTTTCTAATCGTTACGCTCCCGTTGAAATTATGTGTATGCGTATTATTTAGCCATCTGCAAGGCATAGGTCATGCGGGACTTATCAGTGATCGAGATCAATCGCCATCATTTAAACGAACGCAGTCGTGAACAAGGAGCGTATGTGTTTGTGTGAACTGTATGTGTTGATGTGTTAGGTTGTTAGGTTGACTAACACATCAACTTCACGTGGCCTCAAGGTGCATATGGCCTGGCACAGGCGACGTGGTGACGTCACCGCCACTTAGTGGCGAAGCACGGTTGTTGTTGTTGTTGGTTGACTAGGTGAGAGGCCGGCCATGGTAAATCGCGTATTCAAAAGAATCATAACTATTCTCAGTGGATGATCGACACACAGTTGATGTGTTTCCGCACTGTACGGTTAAGTTGTATTGCTTTCTGTCAGTGTTTCTTTTTGAAATAAAATGCATACAATGGTGAGCATAAATCTCTACGTTCGGTAGATAGCAACAACCTTTACGAAACTAAAAGCTTCATGTAATCTGCGAAAGTATACTTTGCCAGACTGTAATAGAGTTACAGAGCAAGAAAATCAGAGTCCATTCACCGTTGGCATCTCTCAACTTAGAGCAAGGTCTTATTCACTCAGCTATAGATGCCTCTCGCAGAATACCTTAAACAGGTCGTCATCTAATTGAGGGATAAAGAGGCTCACTAGCGGCCGCACTATTGTAAAACAAATGAGACGCCTGTTAAATTGAAATTAATAGCAGTAAATTACATGATGCCAGGACTAAATAAAGGGAACAGATTGGAACCTGGTTGTAAAGAATGTGTCGCATTAATTCATAGCGTGACGGGCAGCGGTAATTGATGCTGGGCCGTCACTTCCGTGGATGCGCTCTGTAATTAATGAGAGTTGCAAGCTCGCTGCATGTTTCACGTAATGATCCCTCACCTGGACAAAGGCCGGAATGCCGATCCATTGGAGGTTCATCTCATGCAAAAGAAATACTGATGGGAAACCCTGTGTTAGCCCCTGTCACCTCCTGTCATTTTATCCAAGTGTCCATAACCCGAATGATGTAGTCCACCTCATATACACACTAACTGGCTATCGTTTTCATTCTGAGAATTTAAAGTAGAAGTAAAAATACAATACTTTATTAATGTATTGGTGTGAGAAGAGGGTCGCATGGTGGCGCGGTGAGTAGTGCCTATGTCTCAGAAGACGGTCCCAGGTTCGAATCTCGGCTCGGGTGCCTTTCTGTGTGGAGTTTGCATGTTCTCCCCGTGTCTGCGTGGGTTTTCGCCGGGCACTCCAGTCTCCTCCCATGGTCCAAAGACATACCGCTGCATAGGTTAATTGGGCTGCTGGCTAAATTGCCCCCAGTAGCCTGTGATGGACTGGCGTCCAATCCTCGGTATAGCCCTGCCTTGCGCCCTTTGTTTGCCGGGATAGATTCCAGCTCATCACGACCCTGTGAGAAGATAATCGTATTTTTATATGCAATAAGTCTGAGTTTAATTGAAAGCTATGCATATGTCCTGAACTTTTAAAGTCGTTTAACACTGATGTGTCCAGTCTACTGTCACTATTGCAAAATTATATCTGACAATTTACATACATTGAATAAGCAATTCTATGGGGTACAATTGGTCCATAAACTTGGGTAGGAATTTAAACTGAAATCTGTTTTCCAACTCAGTCTGTCTTAAAATAGAGCCTTGGAAATGTGTGGGATTTACATTTTTGTACTGCTGCTCTCAGAAATTTGCACTCAATATTCCACCTCAGTCTTGTCTCACCATTCTGCTGTGCTCAGTGGCAACATAAGCAGCTCAATTTCCTTGCATACAGGAACACACGGATTAGCAAACATACGCAAGTTAGAGATATCATATTGACTGCTGCAAAAAAGTGTGCTGGGTGCATTGCTAGAAGGGATGGCATATAATAATATTAATATATTAGCAATCTGCATTTAAATAGGACCGCAATTCCAAAGAATCTGAGGCGCTTAAAGATTTTGGTGGCTGGTGGGCTAGGCTGACAAGGGAGAGGCAGCCATGGGGGAGGAGCACTTGAGAAGATGTCCACCGTGGAAATGGAGCTAGTGGTTGTAGTTGTTGAAACGTTTGGTGTCCAGCTTGACACGGGTTGGCCAGTTGCCCCCCCCCAACGGTGGGGGTATTGGAGTAGAATTTTACGGCTGGATACATTTCCTGACGCCTACCTCCTTTAGTCAGACGGTCTTTTGATGGTTATTAGACTGAAACCTCCACAATGACCTGTTCACCAAGGGAGACCCTACCACTAGTGCTAGACTCCAGGCGACATAGCTCTGGGGTATATGGGAACATGCAAAGCCCTCCACCACGATAAGGTTACGATCCATGGGGGGTGTTGGCGCTAGATAATAAATAATATTAATAGCATTTATAGAGCGCCATTCACCCGATGGTCACAAAGCGCTGCACAGGGCTGTGAAGGGAGCGGCATGTCAATAACAACAAGACAGATTAACTGAGCGTCAAGCAATAGCGATACATTATAGGACATAGGGCATAAAGACAACAGGAAAATAATAATTCTACAATAAGCAAGGAGGGAACAGATGTACTTGAGCAGACGCAGATCGGAAGCGAGAGAGCCAATATCTCGGCATGGCACCACTGACCCGCACCAACAGTCCAAGCCAGAGGAAGGAATACATGTCTCCACGAAGGCGCAGGTAAGAAGAGAGCCAACATCCTGGCATGACAGCATTGAGCCGCATCATTAGTCTGAGCCGGAGGACTAGAGTCAGTCACTCATGTTAGTATCTAAGCTGGAAGAAACCATTGAACTAATAATAATATCAATTTATATAGCGCCTTTCACCCGAGGGTCACAAAGCGCTGCACAAGGGTCGCAAAGAGGACGGCATGTCAACAACGAAAGAACGAACCAACGCAACAGAAAATAAATGATTAAGGCTACTTCGAATATACTGAAAGGTCGTGAAACTGGCAATCTTAAGAGCGGCAACAATCTGCCAGCGTTCCCTTAGATGGTCGTCACTTCTTTAAAGACAAACACGGAGGGACACATGGAGGGTGAGGGACAGGGAGAGACATAGGGACACAGAGACAGGAAGACAGAGAGACAGACACGAGGGGGAAACAACACCAATCCAAATTAAACAATCATCATTGAAGCACAAGAACACACAAATAGACACACGCAACAGCAACAAAACGCAGCCACCCACAACAACAAAAACACAACTTTCACACGCGACACCACGAGGCGAGTTTATGCAAGGCAGGACTGGGCCAGGAGTAGGCCGCACAAAACAGACAAAAAAACCAAGCAACAAGAGCATGGCAGACAACAAAAACAAACACCAAAGTTACACAGAAACAAACCACCAACCAAAGAGAAAAGGAACAGATGAAAATGTACAAATGTACAACAAATTAAAGCTAAATAAATACGTTTAACACGGACCTGCAGCCCACTAAGGGCAGTACGGTGGCGTGGTGAGAAGCACTTCCGCTTCAGAGAAAAAACCCCGGGTTCAAATCCGGGCTCGGGTGCCTTTCTACGTGGCGTGTCCGCGTGGGTTTTCGCTGGGCACTCTGGTTTCCTCCCACAGTCCAAAGACATGCTGCTGCATAGATTAATTGGCCTGTGGACTAAATTGCCCCCGGGTGTCCCTGTGATGGACTAGCGTACAATCCTTGCGCCCGGGATAGGCTCCGGGTCACCGCAACCCTGTGCAGGATTAAGCGGTTTTCTGACAATTAATGAATGAATTAGCTCGGGTCTAGCTGTTAAGTCTTTGAGCACCTTTTTGCCAGTGTACACAAGTTTAAATTACCACATGTTATGTTGTAGGTAAGACAAACCTACACCTTATTGTACGTCTTCTCAAGGGACACGTCTCTCATAAGCAGCAGCTCTAGATGTGGTTTGTAGTACTGCCGGAAGGGTGGGGAAAAAAGGGCCAATTTGCCCCAGGCAGCGAAGGAGGACCCCACAAAGGAGGACCCCACAACAGGGCCTGTTCGTTTGATGCTCGCTTATGAATTAGTGGGCCCCCGGTGGCATCTGCCCTTGGGCTTTCAGCCCCGGGCCTCAGCAACCTCTGGGTGGCCCTGGCGATTGTATTTAGACATTGTGGGGGAAAAGCTAGAGTGGAGGCTGCCCCGAACAATATTGACGTGAGCTTGAGGCTACAGTCGCTAGCTTCGATGAGCCATCTTAGATCCCTATTAGAATTAAAATTTCTGCCGAGCTGCAATTGTAAATTTTATGGGTGGTTTTAGGGGCTGCATATGCTGTTTCATTTTATTATGCAATAAGCTTCGTTAACGTGTTCTCATCTCACTGTTACACGTGCAGTGCTTTGTCTTTTATTAATTTATTGGAATTATTAAAAAAATTTGTCCTGGGCAATACCACGTGGTACTGTTTACTTTATGATTATGGTTAATGTTTCATCCTTGCACGATTTAATGCACTACATTCGTTGTATTACCTGCTGATTTTATATATCAAATATGTCGCTGGGAATTTTCTGCTTTGATAATAAACATATTTCTGTCTACCATAGAGTTTTAATGGTAAATCTTGAACCCAGCCTATGAGTGAGGAGTATATAATGTGCCGAGTAGAGTATTTACTAATGTCATGCAAATGTTCAGTGTTTTAATTTACATTTCTTTGGCTTGCTGATGTGATGGCAAGGTCACGAAATGTCCTCTTAAAACTTAAAACATAACGATGCAAGGGTGACTATCCCATTGATTGCAGATGTTGAACGAACGTAACATTTCTGTAACAAAATACTCAATAAAACTCACCTACGTAATTCTACATTTATAAAAAAAAAACACATTTGTAACATTTCGAATACCATGATTTAATACTAATTGGAGAATATTGTGGATAACACAATAATAATGTACTGAGTGTTAGGCTGTCCCAACCTTTAAAATTAAAGTTGTTGTGGCTATTGCTATTTTTCTTGATACATTCATTCATTCATTTTCAGAAACCGCTTAATCCTGTACAGGGTCGCGGTGAGCCAGAGCCTATCCCGGCAGACATAGGGCGCAAGGCATGGCTATACCAAGGACGGGACGCCAGTCCATCACAGGGCACCGGGGGCAATTTAGTCCGCAGGCCAATTAACCTATGCATGTTTTTGGACTGTGGGAGGAAACCGGAGCGCCCGGCGAAAACCCACGCGGACACGGGGAGAACATGCAAACTCCACACAGAAAGGCACCCCGAGCCGAGATTCGAACCCGGGACCTTCTTGCTGTGAGGCGGAAGCGCTACCCACTACGCCACCGTGCCGCCCCTTTCTTGATACAGTATGTCTCAAAACATATTTCTGAAACATATTGGCATTGATGCCCTGTCTCCACTATTACATGCTTTCCAAAAACAGAATGAAAGGGGAATGAAAGGGCACATTTGGCAATATAAATCGGGACTGTAATGTGAACATAATAAGTGTTATTTACAATTGGCGGTAACATCACCATGACATTTTTGTCCTGCATTGTGCACAGCGAGTCTTGTGTAGTGCAAAAGGATCTCATACAAGGAGGTCAATGTGCAGGCACAGGTGTTATTGGTCGACTGACTGGAAGAGAGGATAGCATCCAAACCAATGTTGTTCCCTGCCAACTTGCTTTTCCGTAAACGAAGTCTGATTTTTTTGTTATGATAGTTACTCTTCCTGCTCTTGTTAGTCTCAAGGGCAACGACCATAAGCTACCTTACAGTATTTGCTGTAAGCTTCATATTAAGAGGCGAGCCTTGAAACTGCTAGGAATGTTTCACGTCGCCCCATCCCTCTCCTTAGCCAAGTCAGCCCGCTGCCTCTTTCATTTATGTTTGGCATCATCGTCCCAACTCCGTGGATTATTGTTTTAGGCATACGGCAACTGGTCATGCAAATTAAACGTGCCGACAAAAATACTCTCGCCTGTCTGAAAAGCATTACAGTGAGCTCACCAAGCAGACAAGTGTGGACAAGCCAAGGGTGAAACAAATATGCCAGCCTACACATTTCAATAAAATATGACCGAGAAAAATCCGTGCAATATACATCCCCATACATTATGTATTCGCCCATATGTTCTGTGCTATATTAATGATTATATCCATGCTGCACATCCACATGCACAGCTTTGTTATGCCCTGTATACAATGGCCATCTCACAAAATATTGTTCGTACTCTGCTAGATCACTGATGAGTGTGACTTGGTGCGGTTGTGGTAAGTATACTTGTCTTACATACTTTTTGGTGTACTGTATTTGTCATCACCATCAACATGATCTATCCACTGGTGGGTGAAGCTTCCCCAAGTTGTCACCATTTCCGACTTTCCTGCAATGCAAAGACTCATCTCACTCTTCAGTCAGTCAGACAGTCAGTTTTTTTATGTAAGCTGGAAGGAACCGTTGAGCTATGTAGATCCATTTAATAGTTGTCCAACAGAGAGGCATAAGCACGTTATGACATCCCAGGGCACTGGGGCCAATTTAGTCAGACAATTAACCTAGGCAGCAGGTCTTTGAACTGTGGGAGAAAACCGGAGTACCCGGCGAAAACCCACGCAGACATGGGGAGAACATGCAAACATTACCACTGCGGAAGGGTGGCGCAGTGGTAACATCTGCGCCTCACAGAAAGAATGATCTTGCCCGAGCAGGTTCGATCCCCGCCTTGGGCGCCTTTCTGTGTGGAGTTTGTGTGTTCTCC
>JAZEWU010000016.1:4778786-4827405 GCA_036362915.1 Geotria australis
GGCACCCAAGCCGGGATTGGAACCCGGGCCCTTATTGTTGTGAGGCAGCAGCGCGACTCACCACGGCACCATGCCGACCCCCTGCACGTTCAATACACTCCTACTTTTGTTATATACGCCAGGTACAATTTTGCTACGTGTGTGTTTATGAGGAATAAAACCTGTTTTACATTTATATATCCTTCCATGCACTCATACAAATCACGGTTGCGATTTATATTCGTTTTTCACATTTGAATCCGGAGAGCATTTTCACGTTGTCAAATATGCAAAACGTCAGAATTAGTGCTTTTTCATCGCTGTTGGCCAATAGGCGTGCGGCGTGAACGTATTATTGTTCTGCGCTTGCATTACAAAGAGACTGCTGACACGGTGACACAGAACGCTGAGAACACGCTCTTGGGAAGAGCCATCCACATTGAGCTCCATAAATGGGTTTGTATTGATGGCGGGCTATTTTCTTGGGCAAACTTGAGCAATAACTGCCATCATAATTCTGTCCAGCCAAGCATTAAACGCGGCTCGGAAATCGCTCCGTTACTGGGTGCAGGTCGCAGGCGATGTTCATTACAATAATGGACTCGTGCGCGGGCTTTTTGTGTAGGCACATGGCAGCAAGTGGGGAAAACAGAAAAAACCCCTAAAGCACGAAAGAATAATTTACCGAGCAAGAGCATGTCTATGTTTGTGAAGCGGGAAAGGTATTTTGGTAGAGCGAAGATAGTAAGAATAACTTGTAACGGCAGAGACCGGCCTCAAATTGTTGACAAAACTGTCTGGTATAAAGAGTGTGCAATCTTAAACAAGAGATATTTGGGGGCCTTTGGCCGAAATACAAGTGTCACTATTTAAGACGTTCAAGTATCAAGTGAACACCTATGACAATGCAAGGCATCAGGTATCAAATCTGCATTAGCCACACGTACTTGAAACATCCTAATATATAGGAAGCAGTGTGTGGCAATATGGCGCCGGCAAACCGCTTGGCTGCCTCCTCCGCCTCTCTATGCTTTCCTCGCGCCTCTGAGTCGTTCTCTTGTCGAATGAGTACCTTCGACAGTGAATGAATATGTGCACGTTATAAATGTAATATTATTATTCTGGAAAAAAGGTTCCCATAGATGTCATGGCTTAACTCAAGCTATTAATTGCTTTGGTGTTTACATTGTCCTTGTGCTGTTCATGTTTTGGCAGCCTTTGGTCTTGTATGGGTAAGACAAGGTCATAAAGGAGGCTCACTCTGGTAGACAGTGCGTACATGTCCATAGCAAATTCGTTTTTTCTAACACACGTACGTGTCGTTAATACCTTTTAAAAGGTGTCTTCGGTGTTTGACCATCTTAAAACATGTATTCATTTCATTGTCATCCAATGTACAATTAACATCAGCACTGGGGATACAAAGGCGGCATGGATCGCCATTCCGGTCTTCATTGGTGCTCGCTAACCACGCTTGCCCCAACAGATTGTTAAAAGCTATATGGGGGTATTTGTGATTTTTTTTACTTTTTAGCCATATTTAAACTCTTTCTAGCAGAAACATTGCTGATGTTTCATGAGATCTGTGCCCATCTCTACCAATTCTCCTCCACCACCCTTAACGATGCTGTGTGGCGTCTTTCGCCAATATACAGCAAGAGACTGTATTTCGTGAAGTGACATACATAAAGGGTGAGTGATATTAACAAAGCGTCTAAGAAATTGTGAGAGCGAGAGACCGAGGGAAAAGCAAAGCGAGAAGGGTCATCTCTGTTTCGTAGAAAATATTCCACTGTGGCCATTGAACAGCACATGGCCACAGATGTTCGTTTGATTGGAGGCGAAATAATTCATTGTGTTGTAGGTAGAGGGGTGTGTAGAGGACAAATGCACACGATAATGATATAGTGAATGGTGCCCTCGAAAAATATGTTGCTTTGCCTCAGAATACAATGTTAATCTTACAATGGAAGAAGACTGTGAATGTTCGAGTACAGTCAAAAAATGTAAACTTAATTAATACAGCGATTAAGCATCCTATATATATGGCTGGGGAGGCCATAGCATAATATTGGCCTGTTGAGGAAAATTCCGCTTGTGAGTATTGGATCTGATCTTTTAGCCAGGCATGCATTCATTGTCAGAAACCGCTTAATCCTGTACTGGGTCGCGGTGAGCTGGAGCCTATATCGGCAGACACTGGGCGCAAGGCAGGGCTATACCCAGAATGAGATGCCACTCCATCAAAGGGCACGGGGGCAATTTAGACCGCAGGCCAATTAACCTATGCAGCAGTATTTATTTGCACTGTGGGAGGAAACCGGAGTGCCCGGCGAAAACCCACCCAGAGTGCGTCAACGTAACGAACGCATATTCTGGCAGTCTGACAAATTACACTTTCAATAAATTGCTAACTGCATACAAAGCAATGAGACAGTCACTTATAATCAATTTGCCTCTATGACACAACAATGGCGCGTCAGTTAAATCCTGATGTGAAAAAAAAATCTAGATACAGCACATCACGTGTGAGATGAGAGAGAAAAACAAGTGCCATGATTTGTTCCTTTAAAAGACACATTGTCCCCTTAATGGCGTTAACATTTTCCGGGTACAGTGTCCACCAAATAAGAATGAAGATTGAATATTAACTGCGCCCTGTGTGTAGAACCGCATTAGGTGATTGATGCAATGGGCGCTGTCCCACGCTCTTGTACTGTACGCACTATTCGGAGAAGAGCGGCACATCTTCTGTGCTTGCACACAGTATAATTCATGGCATGTGCACTCTCTACTCTCGCTCCCTGTCGATGCCGTCTGCGGACATTTTCCCCCTCTCTCCTCCCTGCCTCGCCTCCCTGCCGCTGTCTTACTCTCCCTATTACTCTTTCAACGTCCACGTTGCGCTCATATAAACTCTCATCTTTAATGTATCTGTCATCCCTCTTGTCACTCGGTGTCTCTGCCTCTGTCTCCCTGCGTCTCATTGTTTTGTGTTATTCCCTCTCTTGTAGGTCTACACTGTTATTTTTGCTGGGCTAACTAATCTGTCCGTTTGTACATTTGCCTTCGTGCTTTTCTGTCTGCCTACTTGCCTGCCTGCCTTTATCTCTAGTGTTTTTTCCAGCCAGTCTGTGTGTCTGGCTGTCGGGCTGGCTGCGTTTTTGATCTGTCTGACTGGCCGTGATAGCCTCACCACTATCCGCTTACTCTCGCACACTTATCATTATATTTCCTCCCCATTTCTATTAGCACTGGCTACAATACTAAACCCAGCGCCGTTATACAAGGCTCCTGGGCATTTTTTTCCACGGAGCCCAATTTTCAGCACGGCTCTCTCAGCGTGAGCATGATGTATGGCAAACATCTTCAGAGCTTCCAGCAGGGATCCGGAAGAAGTGACGCATAGAGGCAGCACTTTACTATGGGGTTGGCTGAATACACAGCTGCTTTGTATGCAACTGCCCCATTCCGTCTGGCCTAACTCTCACTGCATGATTATTAACTCTTACAAGTGGCGCAGATTCTTAGACAGTATTAACACCAACAGAGCTTTTAACGTCAATATGTGTGTGTTAAAAAAAACTAATTCGTATGATTTTGAAACTGTTTTTTTATTTTTTGAAAATATGTGCTATCGATTTATATGAGGTTTGCTCTTTGGTATTCATTGCGGATAACATGTTCCTTAATGATGGGACTGGATGATGTTACTAATAGTAACATCTTGGCAATGTGAAAACAGCCCCAGGATAGTGCACGGACGTGCTTCACAGTATCGAACAGAGTGACTAATGGAACAGTTGTTATGCGTTTAGTAACACATTCAAACATTTATGTGTGATCTCTATATATATATTCGCCTTATAGATTTAAAATAAGATAAAACATAACGTGCAGGCAATCAGTTTGTATTTGAGCTGTAAGGAACCGTTGAGCTATGTAGCTCGTTTTAACAGTTGTCCAGCAGAGAGGGGTAAGCAAGTTACAACATCTCAGTGCACTGGGGGCAATTTCGTCAGGACAATTCACATAGGCAGCATGTTTTTTTTACATTGCAGCCGTGTATTTCAGTGAGCACTGCTGTAAAGCACTAGTGACTAGACTATCAAGTCACTCAGCACTATTCGCTTTGTGACCGTTTGTTGATGAATTTACACTTGCGCATGCATCCACCGTAAATGAGGCATTACTGCAAATTAAACTGGGAATTCTTTGAGCAAACAAAATCTTACGTAAAACAGTTGGTCGATTATGTTTCGGAGAAATGTTTGCACATAATAGAACACATATGAGTTGGCTTACTTTGGGGACCCGTGCATATTATCCTTCATGGGTATAAACTGTTGTGGTTGAAAATAAAAATGTAGAACCTCATTTTTTTCTTCTCTTTATAATTGTGAGCACGGCTTTTTGCATAGAACTATATGATAATCACAATTCCATTAATGTTTGGTATCTGTTAAACGTCCGTGTTATGATTTCTAAAACTTCCTTTAATATTTTTTCGTGTGCTGCAGAATATAATTATCTCATAGTGTGTGAGTTTTTTGTATGCGGAGCGGTAGTGTAGCGCTCACGACCAAATACAGTGACTATATATGAGTCAGTTCTTACCCTTTCAAAGGTTTCTTCAGGCTTAAATGAGTACCTGGTGCAGTGTGTAAACATCAGTAATGGGGAGACAAAGGCGACCGGGAGTGGTATTGCCCACTCATCCATTTCAGTGCCATTGCCGGTCTTCATAGGTGCTCGATAATCACACTTACCGCAACAGTACTGTTTGTTAAAGGCTTTCTGGGAAATATTAGTTATTTTTGTTCGTCTTTTTTTAAATCAATTTTTAGACCGTTACTAGCAGCAACATCCCTGATGTTTCATCAGATTTCTCCCCGATTCCCTGCTTCCCCACCACTAACCACTCCATCAACGATACTTTGTGACTTCCTCCTCCAAATCATCAGCGATCACACACAGTCCTCTCCCCTCGACCCCTTGATTTTCTGTAAGCTCCCCTTTCCTTTTTCATATTCCCTTCTTAATTAAGCATTTAATGGTAGCAACTGATGATGATGATGACGTCGTGATATTACATCCCTCTAACGGTCCCGATTCAATTTGTTCACGGCAGTTGAGCATGACAATAAAACAACAACAAAGTGATTTGTTAGACAACAGCTACTTAAAAGTATCACAAACTGGAAGCCAGTCGACCCGCTATGGTGTAATTTGATTTTTATCACTTTTTTCAGGTGGACTGTAAAAGTTTAGAAAATTATAACACAGTAATGAAATTAACAACTGAAGCAAAGTTTTGATACATGAGACATTCATATCCTATATTGTTTGTGCCGTTCCCTTGGTTCTTGAATAATTAAAAAAAAATGTTTCATAACTCCACGTGTTATCAGCAGCTTGTTGAAAAGGTGCACATCCCCCCAGACTGCAAGGATGCAATATTCTCCAAGGTGGCCTCTGTTGATGTCGAGGGTTTTGAATTATTTACAAAACTTGATTCAGAGAAATAATGTGCTGCAAGTGTGAATGTGCTGGCTCGACTGATAAACTCCGCTAAGGCTAGTTGGCTGTCATATAATACATGTTGACAGGGTGATAAACATTTGGTCAGTGTCTGGATCAAAAGGGTGCGCATTACACACACACACAATGGAAACATGATGACAAAGCACGATGAAAACATGTCAGCAAATGCAGAACTAGCTGCTACGCCCTGTACGGTGGTGCAGTGAGTAGTGCTGCCGCCTCACAGCAAGCCGTTTCCGGCTTTGATTCCCAGCTTGGGTGCCTCTGTGTGGAGTTGGACGTTCATTGGGAACTCCGGTTTCCTCCCACGGTCCAAAGCCATGCTGCTGCGTAGGTTAATTTGCCTGCTGACTAAATTGCCCCCGGTGACCTGTCATTGACTGGCGTCCCATCCTAAATATAGCCCTGCCTCGCGCCCTGTGTCTTCCGAGATAGGCTCCGGCTCACCGCAACCCTGTGCAGGATTAAGCGGTTTCTGACGATGAATGAATGTTTGCAGTGCTCATCCCTCTTGCGGGTGGGTCAAGGTGCAGTGGGGCTGGCAGATATGCAAACGTTGCATTGGCACCAAGTGGCAGACAGGCCAGGTGGGGGGTCGCTTTAATTAGCGGCACAAGGAATAAAACGCGAGTCCATGCTTCATGCATGTAACAGATTGCATATTAAGGGAGGCAATATGCTCTCATCGGCCCCGGCACCCACGCAATAAAGTTCTGCTGGTAGTGCCTATCTGTCAAATAATCTCGCTTTATGTATACAGTTATGACCTTCAAGGCACGGAAATGACTTCCTGTATATTTTATATCTTCTCCAGCACCCAGGGGGTTGATCATAAAATTGGCCGCGGTGCTGGGCACCAGACTGGAATATTGCCTTCACAGGTTTGACCTTAAATCTCTCGGATGTTGGGCTTGCTCAACCTGGTGACCCTTACCCAGCTGGCTGTTTAAAAGCGGTCCAAGCTGTTGGCCTCTTATGCCTTCAGGGCTACAGAGAGTCATAATCGTATACGTGTGTTCAGTGTTTCAAGAAAATGTTTTGAGGATGTTCAACCTACTCTGTACAATCAATTATGAATGACCAGGTCTCAACAATTTGCACTATTTAAACGGGGCAGTCTGACAAATTGTTTTTTTGTTTCATCCGTCATTGCTACACACTGTTCAGTCGTGTGTTGGTCAAAGATCAAACGTTTTCGAGTGGGGTTGTGTATTTTTTGCTGTTTGGTCTCTTTGAAGATGATTGTACGCTGACCTTTTCCCATCAGAAGGTGACACACATTGGTGCCATAACTTCTCTCGCACTTTCTAGATAAAGCAAAACAAAAACTTCAGGGAGGATTGTGTGTGTGTAAGCGTGCGGGTACGAACGGAGGCCTGGTGCTTCGCGCAATTCGCCATGATCCCGGAAATCTGAGTTGGACTCTCGGTCATGGCTAAAATCACTGGAAAAAATCTGAACCATGCCTGAACTTCTCCTCGGATAACGCAGCATTAAATTAGTCCCCGGTGCAGTGTATAAACCATCAGCGCGGGGGAGACAAAGGCGGCCAGACATGATGCTGGCCAGCATTCGTAGTCACGAACAGCACCTGCCCCAAGAGTTTGGAATTGTTTTGCTGTTGAACAAAACATAGCCACATGCATAATTTCACGCGCTGCCTTACCTGTTTTATGCTATTCAACCTTGTATTTTGAGAGCACTCCTTGCGACTATATAGGATGAGACTTTGCACTTGAAAAGTTTTCTATCGGACTGTATCTGATTATTGAGCTCTGCATGGACAAGCCAGTAGGTTCTCCTGTGGCCTCTGCTCACTTCCACTCCCCTCCCCTGATCTTTTACATTTCTATCATCCATCATGCTTGCTGTTTCCAAGGCTTCCCTGCTTGTGTGTGTGTGTGTGTGCAGCAACCTGGCACAGTCTATCTCTGTTTCATCTAATCTGTTCAATGCCTCTCCTGCTCCATTCTTGTTATTCTTTAACTCTACGCTTTCATTTTGCGCTCCCTTGGATACTATTTGTATTGCTTTATATCTGCTCGGAGCCTTTTTTTTCTGAATATGGTATACATGCCAACATATCGCTAAAAGATAAAGAGTGCAACCGAATTCCCAAACTTATACGAAGATGACACCGTAACCGTGCAATCCAACTTATATGCGACGAAGCTGCAACCTCAGCCGGAGCCTATCCCGGCAGACACAGGGCGCAAGGCAGGGCTATACCCCGGATGAGTCGCCAGTCCATCACAGGGCATCCGGGGGAATTTAGTCCGCAGGCCAATTAACCTGTACGGCAGCATGTCTTTGGGAGGAAATCGGAGTGCCCGGCAAAAACCCACGCGGACACGGAAAGAACATGCAAACTCCACACAGAAAGGCCCCCGAGCCGGGGATTCGAACCCGGGGCCTTCTTGCTGTGAGGCGGCAGCGCTACTCACTGTGCCACCGTGCCGCCCTGCATTCTTAGTTCTGATGACATAATCCATGTAACATGACCGGCCTTGTGAGTTTTACATCTACAGTAAACATGATATACAGATGCTGCACTTTTTAATAACACGCAAAAGGAATGCAATTATGCTTTGTAATGTGCTCCGCTCACCTTGGTGATTTATCACACAAATGGACGTAGATGAATGGCTTACAATGTTGTTAAATAAAATCATAGGGCTAAAGTAAAAGCAACTTGCCGTGTTAACCAACATTCCCTCATCAGCTCTGTCACGTGCTGTTTTAATTCATTTAGAATTACTACGGTGATTTCATTTAATCGCCGTAATCATCGGCAGCCTCAGTCAATCTGCTGCTGGATGAAGATCTCCCTAAGCTGCCACCATCTCACATGGTCGTGCGATATAATGATCCATCTGGCAACTCGTTGTAGAGAAACACAATTTGTAACGCACACAAATCCCACGCCTGGTAATGGACGAGACATAGACGCGCGAGGAAACCGCAGAGAGGCAGAGGGGGGGAAGGCAGCTATGCAGCCAACTGGCGCCAACTTTGCCAGACACTGCGTCCTACATATTATGATGTTATCGGCCAATTCATTACTGAGGTTTTTTTTATCGGTGGGAGGAAAACGGAGAACTCGTAGGACACCCACGCAGAACAGGGGGAGAACACACAAATGCCACACAGGAAGGCACCCGAGGCAGGAATTGAACTGCCTCAGGCAGGGATTTATTGTTGTGAGGCACTGCGCCACCCTACATGGCTGATTTTAATGCTCCACCTCCATGGTGGACATCCTCTCGGGCTTGTTCCATTGGTTGGCTCCCTAGTCCATCAATATTCTTGACAATTGGTCATCATCATCGCACCTCTCGATGTGTCGTGCCCAACCCCAATTACTTCGATTAACATTCTTAATGATGTTATTAACCTGCGGATGTTCTCTAATCCGTGTGTCACTCTTTCTGTCGCGCAATGTAATTTCAAACGTTAATTACAATTTCAAATGCTTCTAATCGATCCAGGTAGACAGTTCGTCGTGGTCATTATTGATCCAGGTAGACAGTCCTCTGTTAAAACGAGCTACATAGCTCAACGGTTCCTTCCAGATTAAATAAAAACTGACTGACTGATTGATGGTTGCTCTCTAGAGCTGTTCTTTCGGGATAGCCGTGTCGAGAACTCTCACTCTCTCCTTTCTGACGTTTCGCATCCCACAGGTCGCAATGCAGGGCTATACCCAGGACACGATGCAAGTCCATAACAGGGCACCGGGGGAAATTTAATTCGCAGGCCAATTATACAGCAGCATGTCTTTGGAATGTGGGAGGAAACCGGAGTGCACGGCGAAATCCCACGCGGACATGGGAAGAACATGCAAACTCCACACAGAAAGGCCACAGAGCCGAGGATTCGAACCCAGTGCCTTCTTGCTGTGAGGCAGTAGCGCTACTCACCGCACTACCGTGCCGCCCTTAAATAACATGAATCATAAAAATGATTGAAGGCTTCTCTAAGCTGCTCAACACAATTAATAGGATGACATAACGTGGGCTTTCATCACTGAGCCTCGAGTAGTCTCGTGGACCTGGTACTGAGTGTTATTCATGGGGGACACCCCTGTCTACCTCAGCAAGATCTCCCCGTGTAGACATGGGCAAGCGCATTCAACCTCACCGGCCTCTCGAGATATACCTGGCCCACGAGTTACTGTCACCACGGTCCCCCGTCTATTGAAGTCTCTCTTGTGGCGACTGTAGACACAAAGCCTCGTTCACACCGTGCCGTATAATGTCAAACACAATACTGTTGATATCTTTTGAATTCCCCTTCTTTACCGTTGGCTGTGTTTCTTGCGGGATGGCGGGGAGAGGGGAGGTCACTTGTTGGTTCAGAAGTCTGGCAGAGTCTCCCTGGATGAGGCTTGCCCTTTGCTGGCAGCGGCGCTGAGAGGCAAGCTGGAGAGGATGAAGGAGGAGGCAGGTGGAGCGGAGAGTTAGGGGGTAGCGGGTTGGTAGACGAGAGTGGGTTTTGAACGGACGAAGAAATGCTGGGAAGGGGAGGCGCGGGGTAGAGAAGTGTGTCTCATCTCGTGTGTATCTGTGGAACATTTTATGTTTGTCGGGCGTGTGTCATCACAAGATGTGGTGATGGCAACAAAGGGACGGCGTTCGGGGTGCCATGGGCCGATGGCATAAGAGAAAGCATGCCTCCTTTATAAAGAATATTTCAGTCAGTAAAATGTAAAGGAGAGGATGACAGCTGGATTGTGATGGAGCAAAGGGAATTTCATTATGAAGAGAAAGAAAGTGAGAATGAGAGAGGGGACCTAGGGTTGGAGGAGGGTTCACACACATGGCAGTCCCGATGACATTCGCCAGTGCTTGTCCTCATATCACTTTGTCGTTATGCTTTTTAATCTTCTTCGCTCTTTTGGTTGCGGCCCATGCCTGGACGTATGTTTCAAGTTCTTTATCGATGCCTCACGTGTCTTTTCAAAGGGTAGGGTAGGTTCAAATATATTCTTTTACTTAAAGTACGTGTGGCATATTTCTGTAAGAATAAAGTTCAACGCCTTTTTTATCAGCCTTCAAAACATTGGCACTTGTAGACTTTGCAAAAGACGTTCAATGAATCTTAGTGTATAGTTTTGCAAAGTAGTCCTTTAGAATTTTTTTAGGAAAGTTGGAGGTTTGTCCGAATAGATGGAATGTGTTCTTTCATTTATAGACTATATCCTAAACTGCCAGATTGTATTTGTAACTCTAGCTAACCGTTGGTAGACATGAAACATCAACAATTTATCAAATGTGTGATTAAATACAAATGCCTTTAAGGGCAAGTTCAAGTTATCCGACAATAACTATTGAGTACCAGACAAATTCCTTAATAGTTACTGGATAAAAGCATTTATGTAAAAAATAAAATAGTAAAATGTTGCTGGTACCGCGACCCTGTATAGGATTAAGCGGTTTCTGAAAATGAATGAATGAATGAATGTTGCTGGTGCAACGCATTGTTTTTGTGGTGACAGCACAACGCCCCTCCCATGCATTCCTGGGCCTAATATGAAGTGGATATGAAACATGGACATCCATAGAATATGGAATAAAGGCCAAAAAGTGCAGAGCAGAAAATGGAATAAGAGCAGAAACCTGTGCAAAGAAGCAGATAGAGCTGAATTTATATTGGAGAATATGCAAGTTAAGGACATCATATGCATGGTAAGGACATAATAGAAAAGTAAGCGATCTTGGGCCAGGCATATCCCTGGAAGGGATGATGGCCAGTGGTTGATACGAAGGATAGGGTGGCAGGTCACACAACGGAACATGCCTGACAGGGAACATCGCAGAGATGGAGCGATGACATTTACTTTTGTGCAGGAGCTAGACGTATTTTGTTGCATCGTTAGACCGTTAGACATTGTGACAGCTTGGGGAGGCATTCATTCAGCAGTAGATGGATCATGACTGCCGGAGAAGATGATGAAATGTAACTGCGAGTGTCCATTTGTAGTTGTAAATGTTAAAATATTGCAAACAGAAATTGGAAAAATTGAAGCTTAAATAATTAATTCATTATGAATATTAAGGCTGCGATGTGTTTATTGTTACGAAACACATTTTTTAACACTGCACGAATTCAACAGATGGCTGAGCAGTCATCCGTACACCGGGAAATAAAATAAAAATTGAAAATGATGAGCGTTTGGGGATCTGGTAGTGCACTCATGAATTATAAAGAGAAAGGAAGTTGTGTTTAAATTCCAACCAAATGGTCCTCTTTATGTATGCGTTTGTGTGTGTGTGTACATACGGTAGACTGTGGGGAGCAGTGGCACAGTGGTTAGCACACTGCGCTACGACGTTTAGCCTGATGATGCTTCCAAGGTGGGAGGTGAAACATCACGAGGGAGAGAGGGAGTTCGCTCGACACGGCTATCCTGAAAGAACAGCTCTGAAGAGCAACCAGGTGTAAGTATTGCCAATCGAGAAACAAAAGCATTAAGTGCATTTTTTTAAAAACCTGAAGACACTGTCCAATTGTTTGCCTATCATTTTAGGCAAGCATTTACCTGACAGCTAACTCGCCTTCGTGTAGTCTATCAGGCCAGCCAGCACATTCATCACACTTCAGCGCTGAACATGTTCAGTCGTATACAGGGCCATCCGCATCGTTGCTTAAAGCTGTTGAACATCTCAAATGCATTAGGCACACACTATGCAAGTAAAAGATTGCATCCACAAATGAACCCCATCTTAAGTAAATATAGCCTGCAACAGCAGACTATTGATGCAAATGCTTTCCGGGAGCACCGATGAATTGCTGCCCCATTTGGGCGTAGAGCTTCAATTCTGCACTGTGGTATCGGGTGAAGCAATTCTCACACACGCATTAGCATTTGTGTGTGCTCATCCATGTTCATCTTTGAGACGGAGGGAGCCTGTATATTGGTATCGTTTTTCACGCCTTCATGTGTGAGCATCGATCTTTAAAGCCGCTCTTTCGGGATAGCCTTATCGAGCGCCCCTCCTCTCTCCTTGGACGTTTCGCCTCGCGCGTTGAAGGTATCACAAGGATTTTCAGCTATCATAAACAGCCTAATTGATTGATTCAGTTCCAAGACAAGTGTGCTGATGTCAGCACGCACAGGCCCGATTCACGCCGGCGCACGCCCCCAAGCTACTGTTTCGCTGTCGCATTTATTTGAGAGCGATATTTGGCCAGACTGTACTAAATAAATATTACAGAATCACTCCTGTCATATTTCAGGAATTCCACAAAAGCGTGAAAACAAACTCCACATGAATCTGGCCCAGCATTATTAAATAAAGATACGATGCTTCTTAGAAACTCGGTTCTGATTTTTTTCCCAGTTAGTAAATACTTGATCCTTAAATAATTCATGTGTAGAAAGAGGACGCATCAAGTCACGTAACTATTCCTCGCACATCTCCAACAGTTACTGAAGGGAACACAAACGAGCACAGCAAACGGTATACCATACAATTATAGGTGAATGCAATTTTCCCATTTTTAACCATGCCACCTGCAACGATCCACTGTTACATGGTCGTGAGAAATACTAAGTATTGTGCATATTTCCTTTTCGTATGAAATAATTATTAAGCCCGATATGTGCCACTCTCAAGGCTGATCAGTTGCCTGGCTTGGCGCAGTGGTTAGTGGTCCATTTCCTAACAGCACTGTGGCATTTTCTGCACAAAGAAAACAGTATTTGGCTCAACACCTAGCACTTACTAAAAATACCAATGTCTCCGTTGAATGTGCTACAGTAAGATTTTCCTCCCCTGTCAATCACTGTGACAGAAAGTGTCAAGTTGGTGCCAACACGTGAAATTGTGATTGTTCGAATTAAAGGAAGAGGCTTCACTTATGGCTTTTTACAGGGGATGTACTTTATAGAAAAGTATTTTGTCAAGTCACACATTATAAATGTACATACCTGGAATAACTCTGAAAGACAGTGTTTTTAAATGATTTTATTGCCTTACGTTACGTTGACCTTGATTACTTTTTTGCTATGTTGTACGGCATCTGCAGATTGACACTGTGTCAATCAAAATTCTACATTTGAGATATACAGTGCAATGTGGTAATGGTAGAATTAACAGGACTCTGAATCACAACTCTCATTATTGAAAGAGAAATATACTTGGAAAGAACATATGCTTATCAAGGATTGAATAGAATGCAGAGGACAGGTCCACAAAAGAGCTGAGTGATGAATTTAAATTAGGACATGCTTGAGAGTTGGGTGTCTTTTAGCTGCTTGTGACCTTGGATAATGGAATCTGCATAGATATACAGTACTGTAATCCAGAAAAATATTTCAACTGGTTGATGATTTGCAAAAAAAAAGTAGTGTCGGAACATGCAGACTGCTGATGGCTTAATAAAGAATTTGAATAACTGCAGTACAATTCAGGCGATGGTGTACTTAAGCAATTAGGCAGCAGAATAATCATTCAATATTTTGCATAGTTAAGTGCTTTGTTTTCACTCTCAGCATGTCATTGCGTGTACCACTGGCCATACGTGGCTCTAAGTGGTTTGATAAGAGATCAATAAGAAATAGAGCTGCGTTCCACAGACTGGTTCATCGTGCACGGGAGCGGCACCGTGGCAATGCGGGCAGCACCGCCGCTTCACGCCAAGAAGGACCCTGGTTCTATTCCTGGCTCGGACGCATTTTGTGTGGCGTTTGCATGTTCTTCCTGTATCTGCGTAGGTTTTTGGCCGGGTAGTCTGGTTTCCTCACACCAGCCAAATACATGCGGCCCAGGTTAAATTGCCTGACTGCAATGAACTGGCATCCAATTCAGGGTATAGCACTGCCTTGCGCCCTGTGTCTGCTGGGATAGTCCCCGGCCCCTCGCGACCCTGTACAGGATTAAGCGGTTATGAGAATGTTGATGTTATGATGCAATGTAGGTGGAAGTGAGAGGGCAATCAGTTACCTCTCGAGTACTATTGTGGCGATATCATCAGTACTGCAGAACACGGTTGTAGTTAGGAACCACCAAAGAGAAATGGAACTTAATGCACTTTCAGATACAGATATGCCCATGGTGAAGAGATAGTGGAGTGGCTGCACTGCACTGTCAACTTGGAACCTGAGTTTGATTCCTGGCCACAGCTAATGTCAGTGACAGTTGATTTCAGTGTTGGTCCGGCTTCCCCACTCCCTACTCTTCACCAACAAAAACCCCCATGTTTAGAGGAGACCTTCATCCATTGATGGATTGAGAATGGATGAAATGTAGTTTCGTTTACATACAGATATGGCCATGAAACAGTGTTTTATATATAATTCTGCTTAACCATGTTTGATGCGTAAACCACATCCCTCAAAATTAAAGATTACTTCGTAAACTTAAAAAAAAGATAATGTTTAAAAAATGTATCTTCCCTAACTATTGACTTATGTGAACGTGTCAGAAAACAAATGACCCTTGAGATGACAAAACCCCCCAGCATGTCCTTAAAATATCCATTAAAATACATTCCCAAATATTGTTTAATTACTATATTGGATTTTGTGGGTCGAGCATTGCATACACCATTACAGATGGGTATCTTATACGAACCGTAGCTTTAACACATATTGCCTGTTCAGCTGACATCATGGGTTGAAGTGATTTTAATTATGCCAGCCCACTTGAAGATTGCGAGTCCCGTTTTTTTGTTCATTGAGGTCGATTACATTATTTGCCAATGCCTTGACGTGGAATAATGGAAGGTGGAATGTTTTTATAACTTAATAATTCCGTCAGCATTGACACATATGTACATTCACATGTCTTTCATGTCGAACCAATACTTTGCTGGGAGAAATGTTGTTGTAATTTGTTGTTACTATTTGTAATATATCCACAGTATGAATAGTGCAGATTGCACCCAGAATAAAGACAAATGTATTATACTTGCTCGCAGCGCTGTGCAATTTGGTCCCTTGAGAGCAGGTGCTGGCAATGAATACGACTCTTAGTCACAGTTAGAGAAAGAAAAAGTGGGAGATATAAAAGTAAATATATACGCACATACATGCCAGCTACATGCCACTTTGTTGCATACTTAACTGTAAGGCTAAATGACAACGTGTGTAAGTGGAAAGGTGCCCAGATGAGATGATCTGACATGTGATGGTTGCTCTTTAGAGCTGTGCTTTCGGGATAGCCGTGTCGAGCGATCTCCCTCTCTCCCTCGGGACGTGTCGCCTCCCACGTTGGGAGCATCTTCAGGCTTCCAACGCTTCGACTCCCACGTTGGAAGCATCGTGCGGCGTTATGTTTCCAACGTGGGAGGTGACACGTCGCGAGGGAGAGAGGGGGATCGCTCGACACGGCCATCCCGATAGAACATCTCTGAAGAACAACTATCATGAATCGAGCCGTGAACACCTACATCAGTACAGATCTGAAATTGATCATAAATCTAGAACAGAAATGACTTTGCACTATGGCAGCTTCGGCTGTGTAATTATGCAGCGGTGCATCGATTAGTGCGGCATTAGTTAAGGCTTTTTAAAAACGATATTCGTAGGGCTGTGACATATGTTGTTGCTTGTGGGAACGTGTAAAATTATTGCTCTTTGGTTAGGCTCTGGTTTATATGTGTTATGCGCAAATCCCAGTCTATCCATCATAATGTGCGTCTTACAAAACACTGACTTGTCTACTGGAGCTAAACAAGGATGTTGTTTCTCTATATCTTGGCAACAATGTTTACTATACTTATTTGAGATTAACCATCTTTAAAAGCACATTGCACAACGTGACATATTACCACAGTCAGCAAGTTTTTGTTTAAATAAATGGGATTTCTTGCCCTTGTTTGCACATTCCCACCCTGTAATGTCTCATAACTGCCATCACTACGGGCAGTTTTTGGAAGTGGTTGTCCTTGTAACAGAACTGCTTAGCTCAACGGTCTTCACCAGCTGAAATAAAGTCTGGGTCTTAGGTAATGGTGTGGGTTATGGAATGAATCACATCGTGTACCAGACACGCTAAAGAGATGGCATATCCAGTAATCCAATATTATTATTCTTTATATACACCCATCTTTCCATCTCTATGCAATAAAGCGTGAACGATTATTCTGCAAACTGTAAGCATCACTGTAAATGTGATATCGCTGTGCGACCAAATACTGAGAAGCTGCTCAGGATTATACCTGCTGATCGAAACTTATTTTGAAAAGTTGAGGTATTGAAGATTCAGGTTATAATAATGATCGTTGGAAATTGCAGCTTTGATTAAAAACACAGGATTTGGTACTGTTGCCCATAATAATTGATCATGCTTTTGTTTCATCAACTCAAATAGCATCAGAGTTAATGTTGTCGAACGGAAGTGCAGTGGTTATTGCACTGCGCTAAGAGCTACGGTTGTCAAACGTTTTGCTTGTCTGCTTTACCAGCAACTCAATAACAAAACCCTGTGACCGGTTTGTCACATATATAATTATCCAGAGAAAAGAACATAAAATGTATATCTATTTAACTCAGAAACAAAGGGAACGGCCATGGTATAATGGTTAGCACACTAGACCTGCAATAAAGAGGTTCCTAGTTGTGATTCTCTTTCTCGATATAGCAGTTGAAACAATGGGACGTTTGAGAATTGTTTTTCAAAGCTGTTATTTTGAAATAGCCCTGTCGTGACGTAGAGATCGGGTGCGATCGACACGGCTATCCCGAAAAGAACAGCTTTGGAAAGCGATTCTCATGCATCGAGCTGTGAAAAACTACACCAGTCCAATGGGAAGCTTGCCAACATCTCCCCGCTCCCACACCCCTGTCCACCCAGCAGTATAGCTGAGTAAAACTAGTCGGTCAATTGCCAGGTCACGTGTTGTGGGGTAGAGAATGATGGGTATGTCCACTTCTTACAAGACGGCTGGTCAGCATTGATGAGTTGAGCAAATACAGTCCAGTCAAACTTCGATTTAATGGGTTCATAGGAGGGGAAGGGTGTCCGGAAGTCCGTTAAATACGGATGTGTATATAATAGTAGCAATTCTTCTTTGCGTAGTAGCAATAAAAACACTAAAACACAAAATGTTATTTTCATCCATCCGTCCATTTTCTAAACCGCTTGTCCTGGTGAGGGTCGCGGTGGCAGCAGTTCAAGGAGAGTGGACCAGACAGCCCTTTCCTCAGCAACAGATTCCACCTCTTCCAGGGGGATTCCCAGGCGTTCCCAGGCCAGCCGAAGGATATAATCCCTCCAGCGTGTCCTGGGTCGGCCTCTAAGTCTCCGCCCAGTGGCCCGTGCCTGGTAGACTTCCCGGGGGAGCCTTCCAGGGAGCATCCTTACCATATGCCCGAACCATTTTATAACATTTTCCAAATTCTATAACAGTACTCCACTCGAGACACTGAGGGATACTACAGCTCATGATACACTGATGTAGATATTCACGGCGCGATTCATGATAGTTGGTCTTCAAAGCTGTTCTTTCGGCATAGCCATGACGAGCGCTCTCCGTCTCTTGCGAGGGAGAGAGGGCGACAGTCGAACACTCAGATGTGTACTTTTTTCTGTCAGGTGCTTTTGTGAGAAAACTATTTCTGACAGGTCACGTCATGCGTCATTGGTAATGGCACTGAGCTTTCGCTACCATCACTTCCTGCACTGCCAGCTCTGTAAATTGGGCTCACCGTACAATCACCGCATTACTATAGTGCCTCCAGGAGTGCTAAGTTGCTTGGCACACATAAGTGTCACGGGAAGGTTGAATGGTCCTCACAATTACACCTTTACAACAATTTCATACGGAAAAGTCACTGCAGATAAACTTTGCAGCTGATATTCATCAATGCCCATCGGTACTGAGCCCATGTATCCAATTTGTTGTTGTTAACTCACAGTGGATGGTTGCTGCGCCATCAAATGTTTTACGGCAGCTTTGTTGAGTAAGTGTCTCGATGGGAGAGCACTAAACAAACAAAATATAACATACACATGTCTTTGTACTTCCTGTGGGAAAATAAACATAGCCTTTATATTTATTGCCATTTTCTCTTGCTACTCTCTTAATGTACCCGAGCCGATGACCGCGCCTGCACTGACTGATAAGTTCAAATGTTCACTGGATGATAGTTCACAGACTCCGCTCCCCCTGAGCCAGTGAGCTTTGTGCTTCTTCTGCCCTTTGCATGACAATGCCTTCTTCTTCTTTGCGATTCTTCGAAGCGCGATGGTCAGCTTCTGGAATGCCTGAACACTCGCCAAAGGCAATTACATTGGAGAATCTCACTTCACTGCTTACTGACACCCAAATCTCGAGGGTGGGAAAAAAAAGTAAAGCCTACAATTAGCAATTTTCCATCCTGAACAAACACGTGGTCAGAAATGCCCTGAGCATTTCGACTTGAGCTGCCTTCAAGACGATTTCCTGCCGTCCAATTGTGGTGGTCACCTCGGTGAAAATTATTGATGGGGCCCGATGGAGGCCCTGTGGACATGATCATAAACGGTCCTTACATCCGCACTGACAGTGTTGTCAGAAGCTGACGTGCCCCGAACGCCGGGGAACATTTTTCCTCTTGTCAGGCTACATGACCGACGCCAAGCCAAGCCTGGACAAGCTGTGGTAGATGTTGCGTAGACTCCACAGCTATCGTTTGCTTTTGCGATCCCAATAAACTGCTTGGTCTTCTACAGTTAAACGGAATATATGGACGATGGTTGCTCTACAGAGCTGTTCTATTGGGATAGCCGTGTCGAGCGATCTCCCTTTCTCCCTCGCGAGTCGCTTCGACTCCCACGTTGGAAGCGTCGTGCGGCGTTATGTTTCCAACGTGGGAGGCGAAACGTCGCGAGGGAGAGCGCTCGACACGGCTATTCCGAAAGAACAGCTCTGAAGAGCAACCATAATGGATCGAGCCTTGAAAACCTACAGGAATATATGTATGGCATTTAATCACTAATCAACCAAGTGTCAAGACACTTTTCCTGCATTGGAATATTTTATCAACACGGGGTGACACTGAGAACTTCCATCTCCTGGCCAACTTGCGTTCTCACAAATATATCTTCCAGAAGGCATGGCGATTACCCGTTTAAGCACTGATCAGGCTCAGCCTTTGCTTAGCTTCCGAGATCTGATGAAATCTAGCGCTTTTCAGGCGATTTGATCATAGGCAAACAGCACATAGGCAGCCAACTCCTGCAGTATTTTCAATGTAAAAACTAGCTTCAGATTTTGACATGTCGTTAGGTGCAAAGAGACCAGATGGGCTAGTGTTCAACTCTGCTTTGCACCTCTCCACTGAAGCTACCTCATTAAGCACCCTAGAGGGCAGCTGGCTGAAACACCAGATCCTGAGGTATAGTATACCGTATTGTTTTTATCATTGAAAGGGGCCTCCTCATTAGACCGAGTGCTCTTGCCAATAACGCCCGGCAAGCCACCAGCATTTGTATAACAAACCTGACTTTGCCGATGAGGCCTAAAAGATCAAAACTGGTTCAGGGTTTGTTTATAAATATGCTGCTGGATAATATTGGTTTGGACAGCCGGAAGGCTGTTGGGATAATACGTATATTTGTACGTGTATGTGGAGATACAAAGCAGAGGTTTGCTTGTATATTTTATTAGCCTTCCGAGTTAATAGCTTTATGTTTTGTTTCACTGTTTAGTTTGTAAGGTCCAGCCGTTGACCCATTCGTTGATAGTCACCTTAACAGCAGATAAATGCAACTTGTAAAACACCTGTGGCAAGGAGTTGAAGCACACGTAATTATAAAATAGTTTAACCCAAAAAAGTACCCGGCTGTTTTTACAGGAAAGACCAAAGAGTTTGAATCTACCAAGAATATTTAGCCTCATGTATTTTACAGGCATGACAGCTGAGAAAAGTTTGTGCTTTGCTCAAAATGTTCCTTTGATCAATATATGGAGCTGACTTTATGCAGTACATTACTAGGGCCAAACAGATTATGGCCCAAGAATGACTCTTGGGTGTTGGCGGCAGCAGGGTGTTTGACTAAAACAGCTGTCCACTGACTCGCGGAATGTTCAGATGTATCAGCTTAGTTGTCTGTGGGGTAGAGCTGTTGGATAATCCAGCTTGCAGGGATTTGTATGTTCTGGGGAAGTGTTGATTGCGGTTCAACCTGGTAAAAGCACTTGAGCTGAAATGCTGCACAGTGCACACCTTGTGGGAATAAACAAGGGAGATGATGCCAGTCTCTGATGTGGTTTTTTGGTTTCACCGTACGTTGTTTGGAATCATGTCCGATGTGTTTGCCGTTCCTTCGGGGAGCTTCTTTCAGAGCTGAACGGTGCATCTCGTGCTCTCCCTCGATTGTGTTGCTGCTGCTGTTTTCATGTAGGTCAGCTGATACACAAATCATGAGCATGTGTGCACGAATGACAGAGGATAATAAATAACATCGGCCGGATACATAAAACACCGGCAGCAATCGGCAACTTTGTATGATGGAGGGAGAAAGAAAGAAAAGTGCTCCGCTCAATTCCGCTTCTGAAGAAGCCTCCCAGCGTGAGAAGCGAAACTTTGGACATCAACTAAATAGCACTCGGTGCAACTCCGAATACCTCAGAAAGCTTTTAACGATGAGCACATAGGCCATAGTACAAGCCGTATGCTTCCACTTATCTAAGAAGTATGAAAAGATATATAATAGTAAAAAAATCTTGCAACCACTGGCATCGAATAGATGCGCTACGTATTTCAGAGAGCGACAACCGTCGTGGGGACATATTTGGATGTTCATTGACCTCGTGATGGCTATTACACCTTGTCAAATTATAGAGCACCTTTCTGAGCCACTCGTATGTCTCTCACATGATTGAATGTATGTAAAATAGGCAACTTTGACTGAAGGAAGTAGGTGGCTGGGGTCAGTTGTAATACTTTGAAACCAGATTAGTCTCCAAACACAATTCTACTATAACAAAACTGGCAATATATTAAAAGGCGATTGCATTAGATGCATACTAATATGTCTCACGCACATTGCAGGCTGCAAATTTATTCTCTAGTTTTTTGTTGCAAATATTGAAAGAAAAAAAAAGCTCATATGCCTCCAGGAAATGATGCTTCAATGAATGTATGCACTGGATATTATATTAATAATAATAATTCAATTTATATAGCGCCTTTCACCCGAGGGTCACAAAGCGCTGCGCAAGGGCCGCGAAGCGGACGGCATGTCAACAACGAAAGACAAAACAATAAAAACCAAAGCAACAGAAAATAAATGATTAATACTTCACAATTTACTACGCTTTTTATATAAACTTTTGTAAGAAGCCCTCCCCACACCACACCATGTCAATCCGTGTAAGGGGGGTGGGGTTGGTTGTTGTTTCCCCGTGTCCCTCCCAGTGTCTCTCCCCGTGTCCCCGTGTCTTGTGTCTCTCCCAGTGTCTCACCCCGTGTCTCTCCCCATGTCTCAACCCGTGTTTGTATTCGTCTCCCCATGTATTTTCCCCCTGGCTCTCCCCATGTTCCCGTGTCTCACCACGTGCTGAGCTGAAAGACAACGATGTCCAGAGGCTGACGACCATCGTGCTCCGAAGAATCGCAAAGTAGAAGAACCGCGTGCCCACGTGACACCCAACGTGATCAAAACAAAGGCGCGAGCCAGCCTCGCCTCCTGATTGGTCAATCAACCCGTAGTGGGCGCTGGCCTAAGATTTAAAAACCTAACCGACACGGTCTTCTCATTGGTCAACTGGCATCTGTGGGCGGTACTACCGCGTTAATTTATTCCAAAGACGCGAGGCGGCAGCGCTTCTCACCGCGTAAGTCACCGTGCTGCCCACTCCCATAGACTGCGATGTTGAATCCTCTCGTAGACTCCAATGTTACGCGTGTCTATGTAAATGTTCTTGGCGTTGTTTCCCCCTCATGTCTGTCTGTCTCTCTGTCTTTCTGTCTCTGTGTCCCTATGTCTCCCCCTGTTGCTCACCCTCCCTGTCTCCCTCCGTGTTTGTCGTTAAGGAAGTGACGGACATCTTAGGGGACGCTGGCAGATTTTTGCCGCTCTTAAGATTGCCGGTTTCACGATCTTTCAGTGTATTCGAAGCAGCCTTAATCATTTAATTTTCGTTGCTTTGGTTTTTATTAGCTTTTTTCTCCCTGTCTTTGTTGACATGCTGTTCTCTCCGATGCCCTTGTGCAGCGCTTTGTGACCCTCGGGTGAAAGACGCGCTATACAATTATATTATTATTATTAATATCCCGGGTTCGAATCTCGGCTAGGGGTGGCTTTCTGTGTGGAGTTTGCATGTTCTCCCCTTGTCCGCGTGGGTTTTCACCGGGCACTCCGGTTTCTTCCCACCGTGAAAAGACATGCTGCCAGGTTAATTTGCGAACTGACTAAATTTCCCCAGGCGCCCTGCGATGGACTAGCGTCCCATCTTTGGTGTTCCCCTGCCTTGCGCCCTGTGTCTGCCGGGATAGGCTCCGGCTCACCGTGACCCTGTATAGGATTAAGCGGTTTCTGAATATGGACGGATGGATGGATTATTATTACTTCGTCACTCTGATCAATGTGGGTTGTTGAAGGGAGAACGCCAAGGACACTTGCAGGTATCACTCACCACCAATATTAATCGGTGCGTGGAATAAAACTCAGGCTACAAGGTTCTCCGAGAGGCACCTGGAGGCCTGGGTCAGGATAAACCGCGTATTCGTTAGAAACAAATAAGACAGGCCCCGCTGTTGGGCCGTCTTTTGTTTGGGCGCCCTTCAAGTTTCTCGGTTCATAGTGCAGTGCACTTACCACTGTGCTTCTGCTCAATCCCCATAATAGGTTGATTTAAAATAATAACATGCTTTTTATGCTCACTGAGCACAAAGGACGGCGTCTTACTGTTGGGTTATCTGGCCTCTTTTCAGCTTAAGGATGCTGAGAGTTCTCTCCTCCCCCCCCTAGAATCATGCCAATCGGCCAAAACCTCACAATCTTCTTGTTTAAACTGATAAAAAAAAGATCGAATGAGCCGACCTTCAAAAACATGACAACCAATATAGTCATACGTACAAATAGCTACTCATTTGCAATAGCCGCTTTGAAGCGCTGTATCTGTTTACATTGATAGAGACCCAGGCCCAAGAATGCCTACATCTTGCCTGACGTCATGCTCATGGAACTGCAGCTTTGGCATCGAGTACCACTGAAGAGCGTTAACAGCTGCTCGCCAGTGACACTGGTATGACTTGAGCTCATGAATATGACCACTTAGTCTGACCCGCTTGGGTCCTTAAACATCTTTAACGAGATCTCAAAGTTAAATCACTTGTGTCCTGCCATAATCTCTGTTGAAGATCAGGTTCAAGTTGGTTTTGTTTAACCAGGTGAGAATGCAAGAGGCCAGAATGAGTCTTATTTGTGAGCGTGACCTAGGGCATTAGTCTGCCTGTTCGAAAATGTTAAAGCAAAGCTGAAGACACGCCTTTTAAAAACGTGCGTTCGGAAATTAATTAGCACTCTTGTTTACTGGTTTAGCTCATATTGGTGCACTTGTTGTGTCTTGACGTTTTATTATTATCACTATTTGTTACGTTTTCGTAGCCTTTTTAAGGCGCCTTGTGTTTAATAAAGGGCGTCCTTCTTAAATTGAATACATTATTATGATGAGTCTGCCGGTAGAGAGCAATGATTATTTTGCGTGGTCCCAATTGATTGATTGCAAAGCATATCCTTTCGGTATTGTAGTTGTCTCTCTATATTATATTATCAAAGCATTATGCTACTGGGTGAGTGAGTTATAGACAACGGAAGCAGCAGAGGAAATTGAAGCTAATGTGATCAGAACTGTTAAGGCGAGAATTGTTTAAACCATGGGTGTGAGTGCACAGCACTCAAACTGCGGATCTCACCAATTTGACTAGGCGCTGTGACAGAGGCATGATTTCAAAAGTGCCACAAGCCTCCTCCAGACCATTTGTTCACCCCATATCCTCGGGATAGATTCTCTTCGGGCGCGTATGCATGAATTCATATCCTCATTTGCTGCACGCGAATATATTTCTGTAATTTGCAAACGCAACGAAAGTAAAAAAATAAGACGGAACGTTATGTTTAATTAATAGCGCTATACACGTTGAAACTTACAGCGCTCGTAAAATGCATCTGTCACAGGTAGTAAATGAAGCAATTTCTGAAAAGAACACTTTCTTCAATTATACGTGTCATAGACGCCTGTAAGCTGCAAACTTCTCCTTGTTATTTCCGCGGCTGCCAAATGAAAAGGTCATGTGCAAGCGCACGACAGTCTAAAGGGGTGGGTTGGGTGCTCGCAGGCAGCCAACTTCCCCTTCTGCACAGGCCAGATGCCGACACGTACAACATTAATGGAGGCGGAGGCACAGCAAACATGCCCAACCTACACAGAGACAATGAAGTGAGGTGCACACAACATGCCCTTTAAAATGCAACGCGCGTTGGAAACGGTGAAGTCGGGCGCACGATGCGCCCTTTACAGCAGCGTGCCGATCCGGCCGCCCTGCTTTTATCTGTCTCGAGTCGGTATGCATGTTTGAGATCTATCACGTAAATGATCGCTTTATTTGTGGAAATTCGTGCTCGTGACCACGGGGCAGTCGTAGGCGGGCTGATATCTCAACAATTCCTTTTGTGCGCGGGGGCCTGCTCGCGTTCTGCTTGTTTGGCATTTTAACAGCGGAAAAGGCAAAAATCTAATGGAAAAACACAGAACAGCAGATGCTTCATTCTGCATCGTGTCATTGCTGCTTTTGCCGGAGGGGGCAGAGGCAGCATAAACTCATTACAGAAAACAAAACCACGCATGTGCTGTTTTGGCTTCTCTCTGGGCAAACTGAATAATTCATAAACATTTGTCAATAAACCATACTTTCCCAACTTTTATGCATAACATTCATATTTTGGGGCCGTATTCAACGTACGGTAGTTAGTGATGTAAATGCTGCTTTAAAAAAATAGGCTTGAAGATTTTATTTTAATTATTCAGATTTCAATAACCATTATGACACCGTGCTTGCGTTTTCATCCATACCACAGTTTAGTGTGCGCTGCGTCGCTGCGAAGCCATTAAAATAAATAAAACATTAAGATTATTGCACTTGAAACGTATTAAGATTGCATTTTTTTCGTAATAAAATGTTTAAGAAAATGCATTATTATCTCATTTGTGTGGCCCTCTTACGGAGCACCTAATTGCATTGCGTTGTTGCCCTTATAATCTGGCACAGTACACCTTTCACTGGGTAGATGTCCTTTTCTTTCTATTGCTTTTGACATTGATGATTATACTACGCTGCTCCATGGTCACAGCCTCTATAGCTTATTCTTTAATTTACTTGCTCATTCTCTTCTGTACATGGTACATTATGAATGAGGGGGACCACGACCTTGTTGGAGACAAGAGGCCACACGTGTGGCACAAAGGCAGCCTTGAATCCGGAATATAGCTACAAAGCATGGTTAGCCCCTGGCAAAAATGTAGCACCCATGGCTATTAATCTGATGGTTTATAGATGTGGGCTGCCTGTTTAAAAACAGTATTAAAAGATGAAATGCATGTTTATGGTTGTAAAAAAAAGAGGACGTCACTGTTATTCAGGCGAGAATGTCATTTTTTCACGTTATGAAACGATGACAATAGCTGTGATGTGCCTGTCTTTGGACAAACAGAAATACGTGAATGTGTTTGTATTTTGCGAATTCTTGTGACTGGAAGCATTGCTTCACCCCCAGCAATCTGGTCAGCGTTTAATATGCTTGTAATCTTAACACGCGCTCCAAACCTCCCACCACCCATCCTTGTGATGAGATAATTTGACCTATTTTAGGATCCTGATCAAATCCAAAAACCTATGTTGTTTTTGCCGTTGTGTGTGTATAAATTGTATAGTTGGACGCATGGCTTGCGCAAACCAATTCTATTACAACATATGCATATCTAAAGTTACGTATTTGTACACATACAAATCGATGACTGTGAGTGTATACAATCATTATTTTGATCATAAAATAAATATATTGTTAACATGCCTTGTGGTTACGTGGGATTATTATATTTTATGTTATATTTCTTTGGGCATGCATAAATAATGTTTTTTTTAAATACCCCCCTGCATGTACTGTGGTAGGTTTTCACAGCTCAATGCATGAGAATTGTTTTCCAAAGCTGTTCTTTCAGGACAGCCGTGTCGAGCGCTCCCATTCTCTCCTTCGCGACTTTTTGCCTCCCACGTTGAAGGCATCCTCATGCATTCTGAGGCTGCCTAACGCGACACGGCTATCCCGAAAGAACAGCTTTGGAAAGCAACTCTCATCCTTCTGCATCGTTATTCTTTCATTTACTGAGAATTGCTCTAAAGAGTTGCCCCTTCAGGATAGCTGTGTCGCGCATTCCTCCTCTCTCCTTTGCACAGCTGTCTGGAAAGAGTATATCTTAAGAGCAAGTCTCATACATCGAGCTACGAAAACCTGCATCAATTCTCATTCACTAACGCGGGTGCACGACATTTACAAAATAATCGTTAATTTGTTGCATTTTCAGATATCTAACTTAAAAACACCATAATAGCGGATGCTACGCCATTAAATCAGAAAAACGGTAATAAATGTTGTGCCATGAACTTTATAGCCAAATAAACACTGGATAATAAATAAATATATTATGTTACCCTGATAAATAACATGCTATAAGCTCTGTTGAAATCGAGCATATATATAACACAGAATGGCTTCATAATTTGAGCCAATGAAAGTAATATTCTTTTTGTTGTAAGTGTAGCCTCCACAAGGTCTTTGCCAGTGTTTTTTGAAAGGTTTTTTTTGCAGGCAAAGTGCTGCTTGCTACCCTAAAATGTTGGATGGGAAAGAGTGATAATCAATTTAGTAATCATTCACTCACATTAGTTGGCATGGAAACATTCTCCGGGTGATTTTCTCGATTTACGGGAATGCATTTTGGAGCATAAAGTCAACATATTCTTTCACTCTACTATTTAACCACATTATCTCACATGGCTTCTTCACAGGATGTGTGCAAAGCACTGACACATGCACTTATGCGCACAGTTACATACACACATCCCAACCATGCGCACACACTTGTTCCTGCTTGCTGCATTTTTTCTTTTGAATCAGCGTTGGAAATTAAATACACGTGGCTAAAGCTTGCATGAGCTCAGACAATAACAAGTGCTACATATTGACAGCCCTTTGTCAATTCATTGCAGGATTAAGGCCTCCCTACACTATGCCCCACTTACAATTTTTTGACCGTACTTCACCAGACTGGTCAGTGCAAAAACTTGCCAGTGATGTTAGCCATGGCCAGAAATTTTAATCAGGTGGCAGAGTTCACATTGCAGAGCACAGACCATTGAACCAACACACCACAATACACTGGTCACTTTAAAATTGCCATTCATATGAGTGGTAAAGGTACAGCCTTGCAATGGCTTTTTCATGCCACTGCTGGTGGAAGGGAGCTCTATGGAGGACCTATTCGGGCATACCCTTAGAAGAGGTGAGTTACCCAGTAAGTTTTAATTTAAGCCGGAAGGAGCCGCTCAGCTATGTAGCTGTTTTTAACAGTTATCTAGCGGGGAGCAGTAAGCAAGGCACGATATCGCAGGGCACAGAGGGCAATTTAGTCATTATAATTAACCTGGGCAGCTTGTCTTTGGACAGTGGGAGGAAACTGGAGTACCTGGCGAAAACCCACACGGACACGGGGAGAACATGCGAACTCCACAAAGAAACGTACCCGAGCCGGGAATGTAACCGAGTGCCTTCTTGCTGTGAGGCAGCAGCGTTCCTCACCGTTGAGCCCGATAGCCTCCGGCTCCCCACGACCGTGTACAGGGTTAAGCGAGTACTTATAATGACGATGATGAATAATGATGACATTATCTGCTTATCTGTTTTGACATTTGTACTGTTGTGTGAACAAAAGTGGTAATGGGAAAGTTGGGGAGCGTTAAGATAATTGCCTATTATTTCAAATCCAGTGACAGGAGGTCGAACTGGCAGCATCCGCTATCGATATATGATGAGAGTTTCCAATGGTCGCGTATCCAACTGGTAGCCATTATTAAGCCACTTCTTTGTCTATCCCCTTCATTGACATTGATGTTAAGCGCCTCGAGATTGCATAACGCAAGGAGCGATATAAGCTGTAATGACTATTATTATTGTCAGTATTATTGTTAGTACTGCTATTCAGAAACGTTGGGTTTGATAAAGCCAGGTGGGTTTGATTGCTTTGACCAACGCGGTCGGTGATGTTAGGCTCGCCAGGTGTGTGAGTATGTGATTTCACATAATAACAAAGTATCGGAAAGCAGCAGGGTGGCGCAGTGGTAACATCCACGCCTTAAAGAAAGAATGGTCTTACCCGAAGAGGTTCGATTCCCGCCTTGGGCGCCTTTTCTGTGTGGAGTTTGTGTGTTCTCACCCTGTTCTGCGTGGGGTTCCTCCGGGTTTTCCGGTTTCCATGCACAACTTGAAAAAAACACTCACTAATTAGTTTTCCGATAACATAATAATAATAGCATTTTTATAGCGCCTTTCACCCGAGGGTCACAAAGCGCTGCACAAAGCTGCAGAGAGAACGACATGTCAACAACGACAGAGCACGGAAAATCAGAGGGTATTTTTAAAGCAGACTTTATGGCAATTGTGACGCTAACATAATAATATATAGGAAGCAGTGTGTGGCAATATGGTGCCGGCAAACCGCCTGGCTGCCTATCCGCCTCTCTGCGCTTTCCTCACCCCTCTGAGTCCTTCTTTCATCGAATTTATATCTTCGACATTGAATGAATATGTGCGCGTTATAAATGTAAAATTATTATTATTAATCTGCCATTCCCCTCACTTAAATACACCTGACATAAGCCTCATGCAATATCCATTTTTAATCCCCTGGCTTTTTAAAAGTATGACGCCCATTGCTAATTCAGCACTGTCTGGTTACACGTTACCGACATTAAATTTTAAAGAATAATCTAATGCTACCGAGAATCACACAACTTGTTTTCTCAATCCAAGATGCATTAAAATGAGGCATGACTCATTCAACAAGCAGAAATACAGCCGTGCCCATCAAATTAGTCTACAGAGGATTTTCCTCTAGAGATCCGTTTAATGCTGCATGCAGCAAGGCCGGATTGTCACTATGTGAGCCGTGTCTTTGTGACTGCGGGAAGCTGCAGGCAATGGCCATCAATGTGTCCTCCTGAGACTTGTTTTGCTGCCTGTGATACAGGTTTTCCTCCTCCTGGACAATGTAATTGGACTTGGCCATCTCACAAACAGCTGCAAATTTGAACCCCACCATGCACAGCAAGAGAGCGGCAGAGTGCAGCAAAAGGTGTTTCCACGCATTACTCTTTCTCTCTGGGTGATCTCGTAGGGTGCCAAACAGTCAGAACCTCAATTGCTTGATGCATCCAAATTGCATATAATCATACCCCCCAATCAAAGCAATTGCGGTATTTAATTCACTGACGGTGGCAGTCATTTCTGCGCCTGTGAGTGCACGCTTATCCCAGCAGGTACCAGACTCAGGTAGAACTGTCTGCATAGTGGATGGAGATGCGAACGGCCTCAATTACACATACGCTTGTTGAGCATGAATGCCAAAGCCACCGGTGCACTGTTCCTTGCAGAATACTGCACGCTCGAGAAATCCCTTTTAACTTAAAAATAATTCCCATTAATCATGCTGACAACCCAATTTAGTACAGCATAAAACATTTTTTTTGCGAACACAACGAGTGCAGGCGATAGGTCAGTAGCGTTGCATTTTCTTGTCTGGTGCCTTGCCCCACGTAGCGTTTTTGCAGGCTCCTTTTTCAAAACAAGCAACTTGTAAACACGATGCCTCCCAATATTATTGATATTACTTTTGTGTGTGCATCTCACGTGTTGTTGAACTTGTTTAATTGCATTGCTTGCGCTTGGGTTTGCGTGGGGTTTTTTTTTAAATGTCCATTTCAAATCTGGTCAACGGCCCAGCCTTTAAAGCATCCATCGTCTCTCCGCATCCAATGTAGGCTCGGTTGCAGAAATGCAAAGCTGGCACTCACGCATGCTCTTCTAGTAATTGTGTGCCATCTGGCCTTTTGCATGCTGTTTTGCACAAAAAAGTGACGATATATTACCCCAACAGATGTTGAAATTTTACAAATGAGAACTTTTTCCAGAAATCATTCAGGGGATACCAGAATAAACAAGGCTCTTTCCACGACGTTCGGTTAACTTCTTTGTCTTCGTGCCAGCCTCATCTACTTGTCTCACCCACTGGCTCAAGGAAGAGAATCCCCCCTTTTCTGGAAGAATGCTTAAAACAAAACTGGCAATTACATTCGATGAGATTTTCTGGCCAAATATGCACGAGAGCAGCAAACACTTTTTTTTTCTGTGGAGGCAGATGAAATTACATTTTTAGCTTCAATCCTTTACCATTTGGCACTTAACATTTGCTGCAGAGGCCCCCACATTAATATTGTTTTGATTTTTTGCCACTGAATAATACTAAAATATTTTCCTTAGTAGCTGCACAAGTTGAGCCTAAATTGCGTGTAGCGGTAGGCTGGCAGGCATGCACGTTCCAGGTGGAGGTTATGTCTTGTCTGACAAGAAAGAGTGGTGCGCCCTTTACATGATCAGCACAGCTAATCAAGTTTAAGGCTTAAACACAATTGACCTGAACTCCTTTTAACGGTTGCTTGATTTCTTTGGTCGCTCAGGTACGCAGTTCACATCGGTTACTGTAGCTCAAAGTGTCCCACCAGGACTGGTGGATGGGATAAAATCATGGCATGTGTGCGGATTAAATTTGCGGGTTCACTGATATTCGTTGAGCACTTGAAACAATTACTGCAACTAATAACCCAAAACCCCATTTTTAAAAGCACCGTTGAATATCTGTCATTATTTATTAAATATGGTCATTTAGCCGTCATTCTGTAACTGAGCTTTAAATACGAGATTTAATTCTCAAGGGCATCTTTGTTATTAAATTCTCTGCTGCATAGAAATTGGTGTTTGGGTCTGTGGCGCTGTGTGGCCCCAAAGAATTGACGCTGATGCTGTCACCATGCAACGTTATTAGTTTGCTACACAGCAAGTCTCCACACTAGAAAGTCACGCAAACAGGTTTAACATTTTTATTGTTTCTTGCAAAGCAGGTTTGTGACATACCAGTAAAAAAAAACACAAACAAAACATCAGCTATTAGAGCGATAGCAGAAATTTGACTGGACAGCCTCTTTCTGCCGTGTTTACACATCGGTTTGTATGTTTTTTTTTATTTTTTCGTGGGTTTTTTAGGATTTTTTTTGTTTTTTTCTTCCAAAAAAATCTATATCCTTCACCTATAGATGCAAAGAAAGAATCGTAAGGTTTATCAATGCTCAGGCAACAAAGGACCATTTTTTTCACGTACCAGGATGGAATGTTCACCAAAAATGGCATTTCACGCACACATTAATTTAAAACTAACCAGCAACAATGTTATAACTTTTGTCGTAAAATACCATTGCAAGTAAATGTAAATACAGTGCAGTGTCGGCGTTTATATTCGCCACACTCGGGTACAGTATTCTTCTACATCAGTAGTAGTACGAGTACTTAGCACGACCGCTGTTGATGCTGTGCTTGTGTCAAGTGCTCCAATGTTTGGCCTGGAACCTGCCAGACTTGGCGTCGGCGTGGCCAAGGGATTGCACCGCGTCATGCAAAAATCATAGAACGCACGCTGACACGGTGGCCACACGAGCGTGACTGTCAAATTTGAAAAATGTCCGCGCGTAGTTTACATGCTACATTCTGCTCGTACGTGCCCGCTTCTCTGATCGAGGCCCGTAGTAAGAGCATGACTCCGGAAACGTTTTTGTTGTTTTTTTTCGTGAGATTGTTTTCTTTGTTAAACCAATGTGTATGAAAAGTGCTAATGCATTGTTGTTTTTTTTTAATTCACATTTATGAAGGACTTTAAATCCTACCTAATACCTTGAAATGCGTAAGGACCGCATTTTAGCGCTATTATCCTGGCTTTTTATTTCCACCTACGTTATTTTAATTGATTATTGACAAGCGTTTGTATGCAACTTCTAAAGCCATGAAATAAAACTGTTTAAACTAAGTCTGAGAGGTAACCTTACAGGAAATGTATTTTCTGGGATAACACATTTAATAAGAAAGTATATAATTTAAAAAGCGACAAACCACAACACATCAAGATTTAGTTCTAAAGGAAACCACAACGTACTGGAAAAGCTACCAGAATACACAATGCGAATGTAAACACGTTTTAATGTTTGGCCTTCCATAAACGCCTCGCGCTATTATCAAGTTGGATAGTAGGAACAATGCAATGGCAGCCAATATGTAATAAATTGTAGCCCATAGAGAAGATCTAAAAGAAAATAAACTAAATAGCAATGTATATGCAATGATTTGAAATTAAGTACATCCTTTATTTAACCAAGGTTGGTAGCCTATGTGTATGAATTTGAATTTTAACAATGCATACAAACTAAATTGTATATGTACACTACATGTTAGGGCCAAATTATTGACTTTCACAGTTGGGCCAATGTCCGCACATTATATTCTAGATACACTCTACTTATGTGAAATATTTCATGATTGACAGCCACGCTCATAATAAATTCATCATTCATAATGCCGAGATCCTCGTGCAATAACAATCACGATGAAGCTCAGTCAACGACACCAGCGATAACATGTTTTGTTTTAAGCATCTTTTGATTGTCCATTAATGCCAATGCACAGGGATTAATGATTTCAGCAACACTAACTCATTCTGGCAAATATTGTTTTTGTGTAAAAAAGTATGGGCGCATACATCACGTAATCAGTCACATGTTTCACAAAGACGAGTTTAGTACCCTGTAGTCTGGTTGAAGCGATTTGCCTAAGCTCACAACGGAAAGGACATTGTGTAAAATCACAACTCGTCTACATTGACATCGCCCAACCACCATGGTTCGTAATTTTCCCAGATGTGCGGTAGTATAAAAAGGATGCTGTGACATTGGTTATATCAAGGAACTGGAACGCTGCAATAATGCAGTGCTCTATGCTTTCGAGTTCAGATAAACTTCGGTGCCCAGGTTGTTTAAGAGGGGGCACGAGGCAAGGCTTCATTATCTCTCTGTGCCCAAAGCCACCTCTGGAGTTCTTTAATCTTCGAGGATTTTGAACTGTGAGGTTCAATTTAACACACGTGTGGTGTGCAGCCCACAATCCGTATGTGGCATAGCTGTGATTATACGAGCCCCAGTTTTAAATGAAATATTTTGTACCATAAACCTTTGAAACTGTTTTTTGTTAGATATTTTTTTTAAATCCCCACTATACAAAAAAAGTGTTTCGTTATGTCCCAATTGGATTTGGATATTACCAATCCCCCTTTGCCATTTCTAGCAGCAAACGGATTTTGTAAAATAACACAAAGTAACCTCATGAGGGATTGGATCAACGATGGGCAATATATGCAGTTTGTAAATTGTTCGATTTCCATTTAATTCCCTAATGAAAAGTACATCTCAAAAGGCACAACAGCTATAGATAGGGCAGGATGAATGCAACATTCATCAGAAGCAGTATAACAACAGTTAAATGGCTCTTTTACAACAACTGATGGCTAGGTTAAGCATATCAACGCTTTAACTATACAGCACTGTACTTCTCAATGTCATTTATACACTTTCCTTTAGACTATTTCAACAATTTTAGCCTACACATATACAGTTTCCATTTTGTCATTTTTTTTTAATGTATTTCATTTCATTCAAAGTTGTGTGTACATGGGCCTGTAATATAAACGTGTCACTCATAGACGCTTGTAACATCTTCACACCGGTGCAATGAAACAGCCTATTAAGCCATCATCTCGGCTTCCTTCAGATCCATTAGTCACATTTCAAAGAGCGTTCCGTCCCAAGGAGGTGACTGCACTTTTGTTCGCTCGTGATTTGTTGGGTCCATGTTCTCAGCAATAGTTCATCAACGCAACAAAAGATGTGCTCTTTACACACAGCGGGTTTCTGTGTTAACATCCACACTCTCCTATTTTTGTTTTTCTTTGGGCCAGGCATGTGGCTTTATATTATTCCATTGCAGCAAAGTGTTGAATTGGTAAAAACAGTTAAAGATCGTCCGTATATATGTATATATACATATATTTTTGTAAAGAATTCGTTGAAATAGAACTTGCGCAAATTTACTTGTAAAGTATGGAGCACACATTGTGTACAATGTATAAAAGCTGTAGTTACACGATGGGTGGTTTTCCACAGTACATTTTTTTTCATTGAACAAACATAAACCGTTCGTGAATTGAATGATGAATAGACGAAAGCTGTCTAGATCTAGACCAGAAGACTTAAACGATCACGTAATTAAGATGATAGTGGAATTTGTATTTTTCTAATCTACTCAAGTTCCACAGGTGCAGTGAAGGGTGCTTCGAAAAGCCCCCTCTATTACGTATGAAGCTCTTACAGATCACTAATGTTCTCCATACACACGGCATGCACACCTTTACATTTCTGAGGCCACCAATGAATTTACATTTGTGTACAAATCTGGTGGAGCTGTGTTTTATTTAAAAAGGGACAGTAATTTCCTTTACATACATATCATTTCAGAATACATTTTTATGGCTTTGCACATCTTTTTTCAGTAGATATCCTAAATCGATTTTGAATTTCCACACCTAATTTTGTAAATGTGGAGAATATCCTGTAATTCTGAAAATGCATATTTAAACTCATAACTCACACCCAACCCCACACTTCTCTACATAATGAAAAAAACATTTTCAAGATGTATATAGTATTCTGAAACCTCTCTGTCATTGAAAGAACAGGCACTGTTCATGTGTCTGTATCCAGACTTGACGATAAAATATGTGGCAGTTTTTTTTCTTCTTCTTCTTCTTCTTCTTTTAGGAATACAGCATTTACAGGTAGTGCTCACGGCTGTACGGGGCGATTGACACGGTGGCCTGCTTATACTTGGTAGCCGGGTTGGTGTTTCCGCCGCTGCTGCCGCCACTGCCCGGCGTGATCGGTGGAGGCTGGGCGGGCCCCGTGGCCGTCAGAGGGATGGCCTCCTTCTCTTTCCCGCTGTCACCATCTGAAAGCTGCCTGAATGCCGCCATGCCAACGCCGGTGCCGCCGCCCAGCCCCGCGGCGTACGCGGCCTGTCGCAGCAGCAGGTGGTTTCGGTTTCGGTCCTCCCAGAGGTGGCCCTGCGCGCCGCGCTCGTCGGACGGGCCGGTGGCTGCGGCGGCCCCCGGGACGGTCGGAGCCGCGGCGTTGGACGAGGTGGGGGACACGGCCGGGGTCGGGGTGCGGCTGGAGGCCCTCTCTCGCGCGGGCCCCATGAACGTGGAGAACGGAGGCGCCGGGTGCTGCCCGCCGCGGGAGTTGGAGCCCGGGTCGGCGGTGGCGGCGGCGGCGCCGGCGCCGGGGTTGGCGGCAACGGCGACCGCGCTGAGCGGGACGGAGTTGACGAGGGGCACGCGGGCGCGGGAGATGACTACGTGCTGGGTCGGAGCGGCCGGCATGGACTTGTCGAGCAGCAGAGCGGTCTCGGGCTCCGGCGGCATCCAGCACAGGTCGGAGTGGCCGTAGCGCTGGCAGTCAGGCGTGCAGCGCGAGGCGATGACCGTCACATCAGGCAGGTCCTTGGGCAGCATTGGGGCTGTGCAGCCTGGGAGGGAGCAGAAATAACGGGAGCCGAGTTATATGCGATTTGCGACGAACACTGTCGTGCGTGGCTTTGCTTCAACGGCATCGTGAGTGAAAGTAATGGACTCAATGGTTTTGGTATCCATGGTTTTTACAAGTTTAATAGCAAATGGATGTGCTGTTACGTTGATTGCTTTGGCAAGAATGTGTTGTGCGCAAATGATATGCTCTTAGTTTGGTGATATGCTCTTGTTTGGTAATGAGGTAAGAAATTGGGATGCTGACGATGGCTTTATGTAGAATATTGATAGAACTAATGTTCCAAGGTATGAATGCTATCCTATGGTGTGTGCTATGTCATAAACATACGTGGCTATAAAAATAAAGACATACTTTCATGAATGTACAGCCTCAGAGCATCCACATCTGAATGTCTAAAATTGAGAAATTGGCAGATAATCTGTTCAGTATATATGCTTTGGAAGAAAATGCTTGTGAGTTTACGCCAAACCATAACCTAATGATTTCCTTGCACGGAAATGAAATTGCATTAAAATACAGAATGTGAACTTATAATCATGCAATACCGAACATCATTAGGTGAATTATAACACAATATTAATACGAAAGAAAAGGCCTGTAGAATATTAACATCATTTAGAACATAATACAAAATGCCCACAAATCTAATTGTCCTTATTTATCCTGCCATATGCCCGAATGTACCATATGGGCCTCAGCCCGGATTAAATTGTTCTTTAGCGGTTTGCTATGTTAATGTGATGGAGCTGCTTCGAATTGCCTTAAATATGCAATATGGTTTCCTATGGAATGCGCACATGGCCCAGAATGTTAAGTTATCTTCCAGTTTCTTGTTCTATAAAAATGTCACTTTGTGAAACAGCTTTTTTTTTAAGTAATCCAAAACCATTACTTCCCAGGAATGTTATTAAGCACTAGATTAAACATTTTTTTCTGCATTTTGTGCATGTATTTGAATACCGCTTTCACTTCTTGCGCAAGATGCTGCATTATTATTATTAGCCTGCAGCTGTGCTGTCAACACGGTATCCTTATATAATAATAATTTCAATTTATATAGCGCCTTTCACCCGAGGGTCACAAAGCGCTGCACAAGAACAATAATAAAAATTAAAACATTCAGTTTGGGATTATAATGATTATAATCACTGCACTACATATTCACATCGTATTTTTGCTCTCAAGATAAAAACACACCGACAACTAAATATGGCACAGAGGACCAATGCTGCCTCTCATGATTACCAACAAAGACCTCGCGCTTCCCATGCATTGCGGCTTTCACCATTAACAATCGCTAAGCTCCTCAAAGTTATACACGTTAATTAAACCAAATTAGCCCTACCATTAAAATATGTAAACTAATGAGTAATTTCACGGTAAATATATATTTCTTATTACTTTTATTATTTTGGGACTGCAAGTATCATTTTTATGAGCTGCCCAAGCGTGCAAGCCAAGCAAATATTCCGATTGCCATGGTACCAATTTTGCGGTAAACTAGGAAAGGCCCGTAGCTGAGCATCATCAGCAGATCTCACCTCATTACGCTTTAATGCCCACATTACCGGCAGAAAACGGGAGGAGACCACAAACGATCGGGTGTGATTGCTCCTTTAACCTGCCTGATGCAGATTAATTATTCCTTTAATTCCCTCCTTTTCTTCTTATTCATTCCTTTCCCTCCTTCCCCTGCCTATTTAAACCCTCCCTCCATTATGGGCAATGAGGAGGTCTGTGTTTGTACTAATTATAAACTCCCCGTGTGGTATAAAGAACAGGTGTGAAGCAACAGAGGTGATGGGAAATTCAAAAGTGAAACCCATTTATGCAATTCAGTGCCCTGCCAAGCAAACACAAAGGCCCTCCAGAGAGGCCACTAAGGGTTTCAAAATGGGACCTCTCATCTTATGATCTCATCGGTACATTACCTTGATCCTTTTTCTGTCAAATGTCACCCTGCCGCCAAAGCCTGCACATAAACCGCACAAAGTCTTTTATGATGCCAGGAATTACAGTGATCACTTGTGATGGTAGCATCCTGCTGTCTCTAGGAATTTCCGCCCCATTAGTCTCCCAGTTCCAATGTACAGCGAAGGCTTTCAAGCGGCACTGACTCCTGCTACACCTTTAATTACGTGTGTTGACCAAATCCGTGTTGTATAAGATTTGAGGTCAAAAGGGCGCATAAGGGCACTGCACTTGGCAAAATCGTACGTCTTTTTAAATTCATCATAAGTGTATGAGCGTTTTATCGTACTCCGATGTGCGTTCCGTGTAATTGAACGTTTTATTATTATTATCCTTATTTCATTTTCTAGGTTGAAGCAATCATGTTGATAGAATATGTTTTAAATTGCTTTCCTAATGGGTAAAGAGGGGGGGGGAAATAAAACCTATTATATATAAAAATACACCAACAATTGCTTCGACCAGGGTTTTACGTGCATATTCTAATACGTGTTTTCAGGATTTGTTTTATTATTTTGTTCATGTAGCGATGAAACTTAGTTAATCAATACGTGGTTCTTGCCAAGCCACAGTCTCCGGCAGGTGTCCCGTCTTGTGTTTATCAGCAGAGAAGTGTCATGGTGGTTTGTTTTAGGGCCAGATGCCCACGCACCTGCCCAACCAAACTCGCACCCATTGATCAAGCGTAATCGATACATCTTCCCATGACGCATCTGAAAGCCAGCACTCCATGGCTCTAGGAGGAACTGTTTCCAGCTGAATGTGTGTATTATTTCTATGTGTATGATATGATCCATTGAACCCTCTGACCATGTATACCCGCGACAACCTATACAAAATGGAGCAAGTGTTTGTACGTATGTACATCCGCAATGAGGGTACTGTGTTCGAATCCTTCAAAGGCGCACATTTTACCAGCACAACATCAAGGCTTTTACGTATGATTTCCCACTTATTGATTACCGTTATGAAACGTTATCACACTTATTTCAGCGTTAAATTCCCTCTTTTGCACTAATATAAATCCTCTTAAATCACTCTTCCGCCTTTATCCAGGAAGACATCCAGGTCACAGCAGTCACTCAAGCAGAAAATATCATCAACAAAAGACGTGAGGAGAACGTGTTACACGCTTGGAGCAATATCGCCCATGGGGTGGCCACTTTGCTAGTTGGTATAATAATCTAACAAATCAAGAGCGTCAATGGATGTGTCGAAAAGTCAATTCCGTTCTCAACCTGCTGACACCATCCCTTAACTAAACACGTATCTTTCATTGTCATGGTTTAATTTTAAATTTTTAATCTCTGCCCAGTTGCGATGATAAACTTAATTTATTCATTGTCAGAAACTGCCTAATCCTGTACAGGGTTGCGGTGAGCCAGAGCCTATCCCGGCAGACACAGGGGGCAAGGCAGGGCTATACCCCTGATGGGACGCCAATCCATCACAGGGCACTGGGAGCAATTTACAACTTAGTTTTGTTAAATGTTTACTACCACAGGAGAGAATTTAAGGTAATTATAACTTCAAAAATCAACACCCTGGCACCATATGGCCCTTGTGTTAGAAAAATTAACTCGGCCCAGTAATGAAGCAACAGAATCTGGTTGTGACATTGATGTGCACTTTAATTACCATGCTCACCAGGATTCATCAGGACGTATTGGCACCTACAGTACTGTCTTTTATCTTTCCACCGTTCTCTTTTCAACAAAAACTACACGCGCACAGAGTCTCATTATGCAGCTTACCCATCAAGTCATAATTTATGCAGAAAGCTACGCATTCTAGGTCCTTCAGGCACATGTCTGGTTTTCTTTTTTTCGTGTACAGCAGTACATGTTATATGTTACGTGTAAACATGTACAGCCCGTTGTCAACCCACTGCCAAGTGGGTCAAAGAGGTGTGACTGTATGCAGTACAATGTGCTGGTGAAGGAAGGGACCATAGATTCTGATTTCAGGTATAATACAACAATGAATTTGACTGCACACCACTTTGGTGCCCAAAGTGCAGCACAGCATTCTATTGGCTCAACGATGCTCATGTCCGTACGTTAATGTGTACATTTGCTTTATGTGTCTAAACGTACTGGCAGATGAAATTTGCACATTTAGGTATGCAATTACGTACTTAGATTTTTGACTATACTTTTCAGTATCGATAGTTTATCGGTACGTTTATATTTCTCATGTAAACACGTATGAAATCCATATCTGTGCAAGTATACGAATCAATATGTGTATTATTTTCAAAGTACTTCATGCTACATGCAACATGTTTTTAAGTCGAAAACTAATATAAGCAAACACACGGAAAACCAATTATTATTTCTGGCAGAAATAATAATTCTGGCAGAAACGAGATAGGGGCGTAGCCATTGATAATCTCCATCAAACAAAATATTATTATCACTGCTGTTTTCTGTGTACAGAAAACCCATGAACTGTGAGGGGGCCGAGAGACAAACTAAATTGTAGGCCTAGATGTGTGATAACTTTGCCACTTCCTGCTAAGTGCATGCATGTTTAATGAAGGTAGTTTGCTCAGCGTGCTCTCTTGAATGCTAATCCAAACCATTTAATAAGGCGCACACTTGTATATATCTTCGCCAGAAAATGAGGACACTTGTTAAAAGTACGAATAGGTTTTTTTTTTTGTTTTTTTTGGATTTCCAGGAATTATTGTTGTTTTTGTTGTGACATACCGGGCACTGCTGGGATGAAATGCCGATAAGAAAAATAACAACAGATCAACAGCAAAAGCCTTTTTGAACACGGAGAAAATTTTCTGAATTACAGAAGGGACAGAACCAAAAGTGTGACTGGGTTGGTTTATTAACTGGAATTTGAGATTGATGAACAGCTAAGAAATCCAGGATAACCTCAGAGTAGAGTCGCTGCTCCTCGTATTGAGAGGAGCCAGTTGAGGTGGTTTGGGCATCTGGTAAGGATGCCCCCTGGAAGGCTCCCCCGGAAAGGATACCAGGCACGGCCCACTGGGCAGAGACCTCGAGGCCGACCCAAGACACGATGGAGGGATTATATCCTTCGGCTGGCCTGGGAACGCCTGGGAATCCCCCAGGAAGAGCTGGAATCTGTTGGTGAGGAAAGGGATGTCTGGTCCACTTTCCTTGGACTGCTGCCACCGTGACCCTCACCAGGACAAGTGGTTTAGAAAATTGATGGATGGATGGATGAACAGCTAAGGACTCTTTATACCAACAATGATATCTTGTTGTCTGCAATCAAATGGACATTTGAAGACCGATTGGCTGATGGGTTTATGTTATGAGTTGATTGTAACCTCTCAAATGCTGAGAAAATAAGCTTTCATTGATATATAGCCTATCCAATAAGTTCTATATTAGTTTATTATGCCCATGCAGAGATGGAATTCCATTTGAAAACACGTTCTGTAAATAAATGACCAGAAAAATCCCCAAACAAGTCAAAATAATTTACAGCTTTTCATATCTTTCAGATTATTGGAAATTTATTCGTGGTGTAAATTGCAATTTTATTTTAACTGCTATGGAAATATGGGACCAACTATGGATTACTCGGCCAACCCAAATATGTACGAATTTGGTGATTGGAATGAAGGCAGCTGGTAACAGAAGCCGGGAGAAAAAAGACGTTCAGTGCCATGCCTCGACTTTACACAACCAAAAAACCAAACACTGCACATTGTAAACAAAAATGGAATCGTGGATGAAAGGTAAGAGCATAATTTAAAGTGCATAATTTAACCTTAGTGAGTTTTAAACATAAGGACGTTTGTGCACAATGGCGCCATGCAATGGCTAAAAGAATGCTGCAGGTATTTCAGCACCACACACAAGAAAACAAAAGCACTTAGAAATACTGTACATGAAAGTCTTCACGGCACAATCACATGGGCGAATTGATACCTGGAAATTTGGAGTATTCCAATAATCTATGCCGACTAGCCACCCTAAAATACCAAGGAAAAAAACATGTAATTGGACTTATTACAAAATATATCCTTTTGAATTGGACTACATTTCTAACTCATGAGTTTAAAAAATGTCTCCAGGACCTTGTGGGAACCACAAGTTCAATGGAAGCCAGATTAATGATCGTGGGAAGGCATGCACAGCTTATCTCTGTACTGTTCCGTATCCACTCCCTCACGCCCTGACAATTGGCATGTCCTTGCATTTAGCATCATGGGCTGAGGCAATTTGGTTCGGAGCACATGAGTGCTGACGTGGAATGAGATTTCTTGTTTGCCCACGTTACTCGACGGAGCGACGTTTATCAACGATTACATAGGGCGACTTGTGCTCAGCGTTACTTGCGTTCAAGTAGTTTTTTTGAATTGGTGCAGTTAATCATCAAGCCTGGAGAACGTGTGAGCAATTTGATTCGTGTGACAGACGGAGAGCAGAGCAACGCCAGGGAAAGTAGAGCGCAATCAGTGTTTGCAGGAGCTAATCAAAGAATCTCTGCATTCACACTCAGACACAAGAGGGGGAGCCTCCTATTAATCAAGTCAGCTTCCTGGATAGACAGCAAAATAGATCCTTTACAGAGATTTGCATAACGACATCTTTGACAAGCTTTAACCTAGCAATATGGAACTTGGTACACCACGAGAATTGCTCTCCATAGATGTTCTTTCAGGAAAGCCGTGTCGAGTGAACAGCTACGGAGAGCAATTCACGCACCATGTTAATCTGGGGGACACTAATACTCCAAGAAAAGGTTGGCAGTTCTATTTGAAATAAGCAAAACAATATGTAATGGATTAAGAGAGCCATATTGACTCGGCTGTGAACACTGTAGCTCAGTCAGCCACAGATTTCATGAATGATGGTCTCAGTGTCTAGCTCTGTTCCCATTTACTCATTCCTGTAAACCCATTCAACAAACGTCGCGACCACCTTTTCGGGGGAGGGCTACGTGGCGGGCGAACTTGTCACAGGATCGGCATCCAGAACGTACCCAGAGACACTCTGGCTCCGAGAAAGCAAGCGAGTATTTTTTTTTCTTCTTTTATTTCTCCGCGTCGAGGGATTCAGACCTCACTGCCGGCTCTGCGGATATCGTGTCGGCTCCCCCAGAGAGTGCAGCGCTGACCATGAGCGTGCCCGCGTCACAGAGATTTGTCGCCAGTACGATAATGAGGATGACCCGTTTCTGTCACACGGTCTGACAAATGCAGCTTTTTACCATTCATTACCCACGAAATCAAAGTGCTCCCTGCATTGCAGTGGGAAATGCATTCACTCCCACCCACCCCCCTCCTCCACCTATCTCCCGGTCCCCCACAACGTAACTGAGTCACTCTGGAGTGTGAAGTCTCAGAGAGGTGGTTTGCATGGTGATGGAAGATGACACAGTGTATATATATATATATCACACGGACGACGATTACCACTCGATACCGTTTTGCATACGTGAGACACACAAGGGCTGAGTCCTTCAATCCCGTACGTGTTATTGTGTGTTATCGTGCAAAGAATCGTTGCAAAGAATCCTTGCTGCGGCAGAAGTGTGCAGTAGCGCTACTAATTAATGCCCATTTGAGTTTTCCTTGTATAGTTATAGCCATCGTCAACCTTTCCATCAAATGAAATACGACTACCTCAATAAGGTTTCGTGGCAGTGGATTTCCTGCAGAAAAATTTCGAACCGGTGTAACGTGTTGTCGCGCGGAATTATTTCATTGTTTCGGGACGCGTCCTCGCCCGATCACAAATTTGATAGTGGCAATCACAATTTGACTTTGATGTAACGAGGCGAAGCTGGCACGACATTTAGTTACGTCCAATTTGCACGGTAAATTGAGGTTCATTAAAACAGATTATAACAATGTATATAGCACGCGTGTTCAAAGGAGGTATCAAACGCTGCGTGTTTCCTACGATATATAATAATAATCTGCTTTTGTAACGCGCGCATTTTCTCCGGGCGCGTTGCACCCGTTGCAAACTGTGTGTTATCCGCAGTTTGCATTTAATGCCAAAGATACAGAAACTCTGCAACGTTGGCATTACACGTCGTTAGACTGGCGTAGACCCAGCCTAGTTTCCATCAAGTCATACCCATAATGGCAATGTCACAGCGAATCTGTTCCAATTAATATGTGTATTTGCAAAATTAACAGTACTATGTAGAACATAATAAGTTGTGTTACATGAAAGTTTACTTTTATATTCTTCGTATTTTCATGATGACATTGATTAGTTAAAGAAACAAGGACTCCAATTAAATGTTCAGTCTGCAAGCCATATGTATAAAATCTGTATGTCATGTATTGAACAGTTTTCTAAACTGGCACATTCAGTAAGTTTTATAATATAACACAGCTTTTTTCGGTTCATAAAGTTTCTCTTAATAACTGTTAAAGTCTAAGGAATGTACAACATGGACATTTTTAATGTAATTTTGAAGTAACCTTAGTTAAGCTCTGTCCAGTGGGTTCAATTTGTACAATATGAGAGTTGTTAATATTCCTTTTCTTTCCTTCTTGGTAACAAAACCCTAACTGCTTGCTCTACTCCCAATGCAATCTTTCAATCTGTAAGTTTTTAGAAAGATCTGGTAGACATGTAATTGGCCCTGATGGAAAGTCCAATCACATCTTGGTATTACTGATCGATTGTTAATTATACAAGATCAGTCTGTGATGAGTGATCACTATGGACTGCGTCTTGAGCGGCTGATGACTGGGCCAGAAATCAAACACCGACCTCTCTTGAATTGCAGCAGCGAAGTGTGTGTTGTTACTACCAGCAGGCAAAAAAATCACCGCTTACATTACAGCTTAGCGATATTGCATCCATCCGTCCGTCCATTGTCAGAAACCGCTTAATCCTGTACAGTGTACAGGGTCACGGTGAGCCGGAACCTATCCCAGCAGACACAGGGCGTAAGGCAGGGCTATACCCAGGATAGGACGCCAGTCCATCACAGGGCATCGGCAGCAATTTAGTCTGCAGGCCAATTAACCTATGCAGCAGCATGTATTTGGACTGTGGGAGGAAACCGGACCGCCCGGAAATAAACCTACGCAGACACGGGGAGAACATGCAAACTCCATACAGAAAGGCACCCGAGCCGGGAAACGAACCTGGGCCCGTCTTGCTGTGGGGCGGCAGTGCTACTCACCATGCCACCGTGCCGCCCGCCTAGTTGATATTGGCAATGTGAAATAACTATTTATGGAAACACAATCAATAGCTCCATGCAACGGCTGAAATCACATTTTAATTGAACGAATGGCAATTATTGCACTTACATTATAATTTCAAACAATTAAAACGATTCCAAAATCGTAAATAACTTTAGATTGAAAGCCAAAGAACGTGTTAATGACAACACACCACAGCGGTGTCTTTTCGAGCGCTTTACAATAAATGTTCACGCGATGTCGTTTGCAGTGGGTGGACAAAGTCTGGACGGTGGTTTGCTGTGGGGGGCGGGGAATTTGGTGGAGAGGGAGGATGTGGTCGGGGGGGGGGTGGGACGGAGCGAGGAGTCTCTGGGGTTCCACAGCTACATTTTTGGGCCATTTTGCAGTGAGCGCGCAAGCAGTCAGGTGCAGAAAAACCCCCGGACTCATTGACACGCCGGTTTCTGTAACCCCATCCCACCCCGTCAATCACGACGCACCGCAAGCGCCACGCAGGCAAGGCCACGATTCACCCGTCCTACCCATCGTTCGCCCGCCTCTCTCCCTTTCACCTCTCTCCCTATCTCTCCTATTATTGCCGTTTAACTGTTTTATTTTTTTCCGCCGTTCGGTTTATATTTTTTCTTATTGCTTTCACGCTGCTGATAACGCCGCGGCCATATTTTTTTCATATGCCGAAATCGAGTAAAAAAGGAGTTAAAAAATACTACTTTACACAATGCGATATTAAACATCCATCAAAGTGTAATTTAATATGAGGAACTATATGGTATGCAATAACCCATTCTTGAATTGTATTCTTGCACAACTATTGTCTGTATGGGAAATGCTTTGGATAATCTTACAACGTTTATTTGTGTGTGTAATTTGTTCGATATTTTAACCGCAGAATATGTTGAGTGTATCATTTAATAACAGCCGATAATAGAACCACCTTTTGCAGAAAAAAAAGATCACGCTACGCTTTCAGATTTTAAATTAAATTCTCGCATTTATTGCATTGCGGGCACAAGGGTTAAAAAGCCTTCTGATCTGATCTTTTAGCAGCAGGCCATAAGAAAACTACAGGAAGCTTCTTCCCGATAAGATTCTCAAAAGCCTTCCAATTACACACTGTGTCGGAAATGTTCACTGTTATTGTTGTTGATAGTGGTACGAATCAAATGTCGACCTTCCCTTCACAAGCTACAGAGCACGTGGATAATGGTTCTAGAATTCCAGAAAACAGATTCTGCCTATTTTTGTCCCCTCATTCCCTCCTCTCCATAAGGTCATCGTATGGTTTTTACTTTAAAAGTGGTGCTTCGTGTTTTTGTTTCAAATCAATTTCTGACACCTGGAAAACATGACTAAATAGCAATTGAATCGATGGAGATCAAACGGAGACGTTATTTTCCACGTAGCTTTTGTACCAGCAATGGTGTAATAATCTGCAGTGTAGATGGGGCGGTGGGTAAATCACTACAAAACACATATCACTAATTATATCTGCACATGAAATAGGAGTCTTTATGACTCATCGTGCATGTGTGGGCAATTATGTCTGTAGCACAGGTTCATATTCATTTGCTGTTTTGGCTACTTATTTGTTTATTTATCTGTTCCAATCTTACATATTTTTGTTTGTTTACGTATTCAATGTTTACGTGAATGATTTAGCAATTGGTGCAGCAATTACTTCAACTGGTGTTAATCGCTGTGGAAATTACTTTAGGGCAGGCGTTTATTTTACGTTGGTTGCCTGTTATAAATCCCACACATTTCCAACGGATATTACCCATTGCACGTTGAATACCATAGCAAAGCATGCGTTTGCATGAGCTAATTAACTGGGCACTTTATAATAAAGTTGATATACCTAGGGCAGTCATTGAAAGTGGACTGAGATCAACAGTGAGGAGATTAAGGGGTCACCGAGAACAGGTTGCTTATGTCCAAAGACAATTCCAAAGACTTGCTGCTGCCTAGGTTAATTGTCCTGACTAAATTGCCCCCGGTGCCCTGAGATGTTGTAACTCGCTTACCACTCCCCGCGGGACAACTGTTGAAAAAAGCTACATAGCTTAACGATTCCTTCCGGCTTAAATAAAAACTGATGTCTTTGGACTGTGAGAGGAAAACGGAGTACCCGGGGAAAACCCACACAGAAACGGGGAGAACATGCAAACTCAACACTGAAAGGCACCCGAGCCGGGAATCGAACCTGGATACACTTTGCTGTGAGGCGACAGCGCCACTCACTGCACAAGAATGCCGCCCTTCTTAGCACGTTGCTTAGAAGGGATGATAGCCCATGGTTGATACTAACCACGAACATATAGTCAAGGAGGGAAGCTGCTTGGGAGATGAAGTGATGAGATCGCATGGTGTGGCGGAGCTAGACAGATCAGTGCATCACGTTACTAAAAGGGTTGGTGATAGATTTGGCAGAACTTCCTCCAGCATTAGATAGATCATGGCTGAAAATTATGATGATGATCATTTAACATCTCATTAATCACAGGTGCTGGGTTTTAATGATGGAAGAAAAATACACGTGAGAATTTGGCACCACAGACATGGGTCCTGAAAATACACCAAATCATTAATCAGCCTCTTCTTGCATAGCTTTACTGTCAGATTAGAAATGTCCTTATAGTACCTGGGTTATATTGGAAGACCGTGCCTAAAAGACACGGTCAATTGCTCGGCAATAACCCAAGGATTCGTTTGTATTGCATTTGTAATAATCACTTCTTGGCAGCAGTGTTGAATAATTTCTCAATTTTACCTGTGTCGGATTGTCAAGTTTCATTGAAGAAATGTTGGAAGGCACCAACAAATTACACAAATTAACGCCTCAATCTTACATGAAACCAACACTCGTCATATAACTATGTTTAAAGCTCCAGAATATACCTCTTGGTCTTAGTGCTGTTGGAGATATTCTATAATGCATTGCCGTTACATAACATGCCCAAACTACTTATTGTGTTGCATGCACCACAAGACAGCAGCATTCTGCCTTCTCCTGCTGCTTGCAAGTAAGGTGATAGTTGGTAAAAGCAAGCAAGTGTACTGGGTATGCGTAGGGAAAGCTGCTTGTCTTTCATAGTCCGTCTGCCTCTCCAGCTCATGGATTTCTACACTTCCCAGCCCATGGGTGCAGTGTGTTTCAGAGTGTTGAATATCTGACACTTAGTTTCATGGGGAATGAATGATGGAACAGAAAG
>JAZEWU010000016.1:4834919-4853724 GCA_036362915.1 Geotria australis
TGCTCGTGTAGACCACTTTGTTATGCGTGCATCATAAAGCAGCGAGTTAAATTACATGAAAGAAATATAAATACATGCTTAGAAATGGGGAAAAAACGCAAGTTATAAAACCAAGGCTCTTTCACGAATAAAACCCAGCTGTATCTCATGCCTTGCTTCTTTCCAAATTAAACAATCAGTATTATTATCTTGTGGGTAGAGCATTGCTGGGTGGTTATTACACTGAGCCGTAATCCCATTGATCCCAGTTTGATTCCTGACCGCGGCTAACGCTTGTGGTGATTGATGCTTCAACCGGTCCTGGCCTGCTCTTTTCAGAAACCCGCATTGCCCACCGTGGTGAAATATGGTCAAGCAAGCCCCATTACTGACACGGTGTAAGGAACCCTTTGTCCAGCAATGGATCGACAAAGAGCTGTACATTATTACGATTCATAGTTTGTTAAAGTTGGATTCATAGAGCAATGTAACTAACCACTGATCCACCACTGTTTATAAACCTATTTACACTATACGCATTGCTAAATGTTGGTTGTTTAAGCACTCGTTTGAACCGTTTATTGGCGAATTGGCAGCAAGTTAATTCCTCGTTTGTAGAAGTAACATAATAACGGGAATAGACATGATGCTCACTTTATAATTCTATCGTATGGTAGGTAGATCTGTGATTTTGCTTCAGCCGTATATTTCCTTTCCCGTGACTAAACAGTGATCTGCCTTCTCAATGTCTGTCTATTTTAGCTGACGTGTTTTTCCTCACAGTTAGTGAGTGCCTTAGCCCGTAAGTTGCTGCGTAGATGTAATGCACTATGAGTGGCTCCATATTTGCAACCACAGACACACGGTACTGTGGGAGTCTCAAGTGGTGGGAAATTTAATTTCTTGAACTTTATGGACTGGCCTTCCTGAGAGCAGAGATCGCAAAATTGAGCTATTGCTGTTTTCAATTCAGGAAACTGAAATGTCAAGCACAATTTTCTTTAGAGATGAAACCAACTAATTGGATATAAGCCCCTGTTTTCGTGAAGTTTTCATACTACATGGACTGCTACATGCAGGCGAAGTTGATTGCGATGATGCCCCTTTATTCCAAAAATGTAGGTATGACATCTTGACACAAGTCTTTTTCAAAACGTCTGTACAAAGTTGATGCGGTTTTGTTTTATTCAACGTAATTGAATGTCGGCCAACCTAGAAAGAGAACACTTTGACTGCCTTGTTCATTAAGGTTACAGCAGCCATAATTGTTGCCATTCTGGTTTCATTGTTGTTTATTGTGGGGGGTTTTTTATTCAGTAAGAAAACTCTAATTATAACTCTAATTAGATAACTCCCTAGTTGATAAAACGCGGTCTTCGAAAAAGCATTTCATTCCACTTCAGCGTCACTCTTTACTTTTGTCAGTCATAATGACCTATCTTAAATTGTTCACTGTCGAGATAAACAAATCGGCATTTTCTCCAGCTGCGTCCCTCCAACATTAACATTGATTTACGTTGACAACTTGTTGTAAATTTCCGTAAAAGCAACTTCTGTTTTGCTCACGTTTATTCTATGTCCTACACTTTGCAGCATTCTTTGCTCGGCAAGGTTTATTTACAAAAAAGCAAGACCAATGGAAGCTTAAAAAAATACTACGCAGCATTAAGACACACCGCGTGTGAAACATTTCTTTGCTGTTGCATTCCATGAAGTTAAACGATGCACAAAACACACATATACATAGATTATGAAGTCACCTTTACAAACGGTTTGATGTGGGATTAGCAGAGCAGGAGAAATGTCCCAGTGAAACGTGTATTGTGCAAGAGATATCAAAGACATTCCAAGACACGTGTCACCTTCATCTCTCTAATGATTACGACATAGTTTAACTTGTAAGGATTCAAAAAGAAAACACGGACAAAAATAAGGCATTTCTGTTGAAAGCCAGGACCCTGAGGCAGCAAACGTTATAACGGGCTGTGCCTAAGTGGACAGAGGTTTAATTGGCTAGCTATGGAGTAACTTGTAAAGGGGATGTGCCCAAGCTACCGACTTAATGTTCGCCCCGGTCATAAATCGGAACAGCTCGTGACTTATGCGTAGAAATCGTTGTGAGCTTCGTGCGCGCTATTGCGCGTTTAGAGGAAGACTTAACGTGTGGCGGGATTTTTTTTTTTACGCGTGTTCTGAAGGGGGGTAGGTTTGCCGGGGGGAGCGCGGGTAGAGATGAGAGGTCAGGTGAAGTGTGGGTACTCCCATGACAGGGCATGGCTCACTGCCTGCACTGGTCACGCGTGAAGGAGTAAAGACCACAGGAGGTTGCAAAGCAGCGGGAAATAAAATACGACCCGAGGAAGGCAAGAAGGGAGGGGCAAAGGGAAAAGAGACACAAAGAAGCGAGAGGAAAAAAAACACGCTTTCTTTTTTTGGCATCTCTGTTAGCCACCTGTTCTGTTGGAGAGATAATGTCACGCAATCAGGCAAGACCCTGATATATACTGCACACACGCTCATTGACTTCCTCTTAGCCCACTCAACCTCTTTCTCACATTTAGACAAAACAGCAGGAGCCATCACATGAGTGCTCATTTGACAGTCACTTCTCACTTTTAAATCAGATTAGTTAAAAACCATAAATGTATCACCATGCTACCGTTTAATAGCATCGTTTCAGTTTTTTCTCGGTATTGCAATAATTTACGGCTTTTATCGAGGTAGTAATTTGTTTCGTCATTGTACATTTTTCCAACATTTGTTACATTATATTTATGAAATTGCTAACCCTAATACAATGTTATGGTGTGGTATTTTAATAACAACATGCAAAATTGAAAGAAAAAAAATCCCACGTAATCCTCGATGATTCATTTTAAGCTCTGTTACTTCCCACATTGCTCAAAATGCAACCCGTGAGGTCCCAATGAAACCAGCCAAGTATGAAATGGGATATATTTTTATAAAAAGGGCTCCACATCCTACTTTGTTTCAGCTTTCAGATTTTTTTAGTGGCTGAATAAATACGGGGCTAGAAGTTTTGATAAAGCGCACTGGGAGCACTTAAATAGTTTCATACGACACGAGCCCCACGTGTGCGATCAGCTACGTTCAGGTGTCGCGGGAAGAGAAATAGAGAAAGAGCGCTCGATCATCCGCGTTGCGAGAGGTTTTAAGAAATAAAATAAAACCGCAGGCCGTGAGCCCAGGGCCCGAGGCACAAAATGCCAAGTGGGCAAACTGCAAACATCACCTGTGAAGGGTGTCAGAGATGAGATGTCAACCCGTCGCTTGAGTTGAGCAAATAATGGGAAATAACAAATAATGGGAAAGAATTTCCAAAGTCGCCGTGCACTGCGTTGAAAGAAGCAGAAATAGAAGTGTTTTTGACCTGCAGCGTGGTGGTTGTCGGACACAGTGTGGATGAGACAAAACATCCCGGTAAACGTAGTCCGCGTGGCCACGGGTGGCCACTTCAACGTGCGACGTTCATCGCGACGGTAACCCCCAGTAGCAGCGCTAGAAGAGCGATAAGGGGGTGGCGGTAGGGCCGACTCCCCGCGGGCGAGAGAGCGACTCGAACGAGTCGGCAGGCACCAAACCGTCGACAAGCCCGACTGGCTTCGCGTCAAACTCCGACGAGCGGCCGGCGAGTGGGCAGGAAGGGGACCGAGACGCGACGGCGGCTCGACGGCGCGCGCGGACCCCGGCAAAATCGCGCGTACCGTGCTCCAGGTGCTCGATCTCGCCGATGCTGCCGTCGGGCGTGCTCCTCTCGTGCCCTTCGTCGGTGAGCGGCGTCAGTTGGTAGTAGCAGCAGCCGCCGCCTCCTCCGCCGGGGAGGCCCGGTGCGTGCTCGGCGCCTCCGCCGGAGCCCGCCGGACCCGCCGAGCCGAGGTCCATCGCGGGGCCCGGCACGCCGCCCGGCCGGTAGGCCGCGGCGGGCCCCGGGGGCGGCCCACCGTCGGACGTGTCGCCGAGGCCGCTGTCGGCGCAGCTCTGCTGCGACGAGCCGTAGCAGTCGCCGTCCAGCGTGAATTTCACGCGGCGCTGGGGCTGTGAACGTTGCAGACATCACTCGTTCGGCTCCCGCGTCGCGCTCGCGAGCCGGACGGCGCGCGGCGGCGGACCCGCGCGCGCGCTCACCGCGACGCGGGTCCGCGTCGATTAGCTATTTCGCGATGAGCGCGCCGACCGATGTGTCGGTGTTTTGCGGAGCGGAGGAGTGGGACCGCGGCGGAGCGCCGCTGTCCCGCGATTCGTTTTCCGGAGAGCGAGCTCTTCGTCATAGCCGCGCTGCTGTAAATCGGCACTTGCCAAATTTGTCGGAAACGGTCGGGTCTCCTAGGAACACCTTGCGCGCGTTTACGTTGGAGCGCGTGTTCGTTTATTTTGCTAATGCAGATAAAGAGCACTTTGTTTTTTTCATTGGGGACATTTAAAATAAACCCAGCAATTGTTTCTGTTCAATTCAGCACGGCTCGGCAGAATGGACTGCCGCATAACAAGCAATGCGCGCAAAGCAACCTACTCAGCAAATATAATCTTGCGGGTTCAGTACTTTTCGGATGAATCCATTTAAACATTTTACTACGTCTCGTGTGTGTGTGTGTGTACATAGACCCGCACACGTTCACTAGATCGCGTGGGATATGTGAGCAGCGAACGTAACGGAGACGATTTGATCTTTATTTTAATACAATGCTGTGCCAGTCAGCGTGGCCCTGCTGTGGCCCCATCCTCGCAGTGGGAGGGGGCCCCACAACTGTCAAGTAAATACCTGCGGAGTGACCTTCGGTGTGATTCATCAAAGCAAGAGCGCGCGGCGTAAAAACGTGATTATTAGTTTGCCATCTGAACACAAACGCAACGCAAAAATTGTCACATCTATTTCCAATTAGCCGGCTCGGGGAGCGAGCGGCGAAAGAGGGGGGGAGGTTTATTTGTGGTCACGGCTCGCGCCATGAATAAAACATCGCGAAATTACGATTCCGCCGGCACAGCCAGCGTGCAGGGGTGCGCCGCTTGCCGGCACATTAATGCAGCATTGATTTGACAGCGCTCTGCTGGAGTTGAGGGCTGCCGGGGTCTCAAGTCAAAGAATGCATCGACCAATGGCATCCGCAGGCACGCAAGTGAGGGAAAAACACAGTTACTTATTAAATATCCGTACGCCGCACGCGTAGCGTTCACGCGATACGTTACGTTTACCACGCGGTACGAGTTGTGGGCGACTGAATAGCGCGCGTGGCGGGGATATTGGGTGGCGCTTGCAAAAGCCACACAACAAACAATTATATTTTGGAGCAAGAACGATCCAGATCTGGAGTAATGGTGAGGTTTTCCCGCGTAATTGTTTTCCCCAGTATAATTACTATTTGCGGCTACGAACCCGGCGTTCGTGGATATTATTCCCAGCCATGGGCTGACATGCGTGGCATGCAATGTCGGAAGTTGTCCCGGCACATCGCCACCCTTCATCAACTGGCAATGACCGGTGTTGCGAGGAGGCATTCCTCCAGCAATAGTTGGTCAAAGGGACATAATTTGGCTCATTATTTTAATGGCGCACGGAATGACAATAGGCCGTCATTCAGCTTAAAGGGGGCAGCAGTTTTGGGGACAGATGCTCCAGGTGCATTGTACGACACAGGGAGAAAACAAATATAGAAATAAAATCCCTGAGACTCCGTGACCCTTGCACAGTGCTATTCACATGGTCATTTATAGTCTTTAGAAATGCATGCCTTTTGTGGGTGAAACATTTTTCTTTTTCCGCAAGTCGAAGCTACATGAAAGCTCGTGTCTGCCTCTCAAGACTGACTCCACACCATTTGTCACCATCTTTTGTTTGGTTTCTTTCCACTTTTTTGTATTCGTTTAAATTGAACAATTCTCGCCGTGTGGTTATAAACCCACAGGTGAAAACGGTCAGACGGCGAACACTCTTTGCCACCGATTGAGCTTCCGTCACTACTTGTATCAATGTCATCTCTTTAGGGCAAGCGCCGCTTTCCCTCTGCCTTGTTCCCCCACCCACTAAATCTGTGGGCTGTCACCTCTGAAGGTTGCAGGCAGTGAGCAAACAGTGCAAGGTAACCCAGGGTACATACACAAATCTGCATGCTTTTCCTGCTTATAGGAAAAAAAAAAATGCTCGGCACAGAATTTGATTAATAATTAATGAAAAGCAGAGATTGTTGGGAGGCCAGCCCTGAACCTTGCCGAGCCTGTATAACAGGCCACCGCACCCAATGTGTGGTTTACGCACCAGACCACAGGTCCTGTACATTTCCACCAAAGCCCAAACTGGTTATTGCAGAAGCAAGAAGAGTCTTGTTTTTAGAAAGTACTACCTGTACATAGTACACAGCGTTGATCTCTATTGTAAATGTGGCTTGGGGCTTCAAATGTATTAACAGTTTTATTCATTAAGCCTCTAAATATTCTTGACAACACTTCAGTGACTACGCCCTGAATTAGTGGGGTTTTTTTTTTAAATAAAAAGTAAAAGTCTGCGCAGTTACATACGGCCACTCTCATTCACTTGCATTCACAACACAAACGTTTTAGCTACGACCCATTTCGCTGGAATATTGGCCCAAAGTTTCACCTGTGAGCGTGATGGCAGCTCAAAATCATCATCAACCGTAATAAAACCGCCGCCTTATGTCACAATCACGAGATATAACAATCCACCCAGTGAGCACACACGAGGCAATCTCATTACTCCGTCTTCTCAGTGGGCATTCCCTGAGATCCCATTGCATCCTTAGCTGTCACTCTGTCCTAATTCTTCACCTTTAGCCATATGGCGCCCCTTCTAGCCGTGACATGTGTTGCCAGAGCTCACTTTCTTCTCTTAACAGTATGAATTGTGTCATCAATCTGTGCAGTGCATGTTCTCGAACGCACCCACTGTCTCTCACCGACTTTTTGGTTTTATTTTCTATTTCGTCCCTGACCGTGTTTCTGCACCGTCTCGTAGCAGGTTGTCAACACTGATTAAACACTTTCTATTCTGGGCACACTGGTATGGTTACCTTTCATAATCAAGCTCAGATTTCTAAAAGCACTCCGACCCTATCTCATCTACCACGTGCCAAAAATAATAATAATAATAATCCACGAGCATTACCATTTGCAAATCGAAACTGCGGAGTATTCACGAAACACCTTTTTCGCCAGGCCGAAATCTGAATCGAAAGTAAGCAGCTAAATAATTCATCGAACGCTACCCAGTGCATCTTGAACATGCCGAGGTATACTACCGACCCTTTAATGTAACCATACGTGACAGTGCTGGATGAACCTCCTGCGTCGTAACGTGCATTAACAGGTTTTGGCTGCGTGATTTGGAGAAACTCCCATGTGTTTTGCTCTAACAGCCTATAAAGGTTTCCTCTCGCTTCAGCCACATCTCATACTATAACCTCTCTCACCGCCAAAGTGGCACGTCCTCCCGTTGATTGCGTTGTTTGCTGAAGGGAAGAGAGAGGGGGAAAAACTCACCCCGCAGCTGCCTCAACGGCTGTCTTGTGAGTAGTTTTAGTTGTTTTGAAAGAATCTGATTTGCCTGCCAAGCCTTTCGCTCGGCTTCTGTCCCTCCTACGAAAAGAGTGGTTTTTTTTTTAAACATCGGACAAAGAAAGGCGGGGTGTCCATTGTTTGGCTGTCACCCCCATCAACCATTACCGGAGAATTATACTGACCAGCACGCGCTGGGTGCTGCATTTTAACGAGCGCTGCCTCGGCATGTACAATGGCTAGCCCGCAGGATTATTTTTTTTTTAAGAAAGGCTCATTTTAGTCCACTGGCAGTTCGTGCCACTGAAAGGAAAGCAAAACCGAGGGAACCCTGCCAGAACACATAGCCAGAGGACCTCCGGAGCATCCACTTGTAGTCTCGGTGCTGAACAGTGTGCTGACTCCTGGAGGAATATACATCATTGCGTTGTATCAAGGCCGCCTCTGTGTGTCTTATTGACTCATCAAGAGGAGAGGCAATGCAATCTAGGGCACTGTAAATCAAAATTAATGTGACAAAAGTCGATGCCGTGAGATGTACGGTATTAAACAAAATCAATATGCCGACCATCCCGAGCTTATGTTTGCCCTTGTTTCGCACGCTCGAGTTGCGCTATGAACGAGAATGAAGCTTGCACAATGCACCACTAATATACTAAGTGGTAATTAAACAGCAACCTCAGTCACGGCGTGAGGTCTTAGCGGTTTATTTGGGGCTTAGTGGCAGTGCTGCCAGCGTGGTGTCACCGATAGCTCGGTGCTGCATACGCCGAGTATAACGGCTTATAAAGCAGCACGCTGGCTGCCATTAACTTGATAAATACGGCCGATTATTGCATTGTGTATACGTGCGCGCGCGCAACCTGGTTCCGAGGGGGAAAAAAGTAATTTTCCAGATGTGTCTCTCATGTCATATTAAAGGGCTGTGATGTATTATTTAGCGGGGCTGCGGCCGCACAAAGACCGAGAAAGGCGAGGCAAATACGAGCGCTAAAAGCTAATGCTCAGAAAACGATGACATTGGACATTTAATGCGACGGAACAGTGGTCATCGGACTGACGTGCGGGGCTTCTCGCATTCTCGGCGGCACGCAAGGAGGAAACTGTGCCACAGGCTAGAGTAATTAAAATTCCCTTTCGATTGGTAATAGTGAGACCCTTATTGTGCAACACAGACAAAGAGGTTATTAGGCAAAGCGACCTACAGAAGACTGCTTGTTTGAAATTCTTCTTTGAATAATTGGTTTTGTTTTTTTAAAGTACGAATGATCAGCCAATTTAAAAATGCCATCCACAGGGGGATGGCGAACGCTCAGACTTTGAGCGACAGGATTGTTTCTGCACACGCGGAGGTGCGGCATAACAAAAAGGACTTCACAAGCTAATGCATTTCTGTCTCACGACTCTTAGTGGTAGCGATATATTCCATTATAAACCAAATGCAGATGTAATAATAAGCCAGTGGCTTTATTACTGGTGCGTCACAGTCTGATTAACATCGCACATTTAATAATGTCTCTGGCATTACTACGTTGTGAAAAATCTTTTTTTTTCCTTAGGAAATTACATTTCTTCCTTTTAACACTCCAAACAAGGTTTTTAGTTCATCCAACTTTACACACAATGGCCGAGCGCGGCGTGCATCGTAAGCACGCACGCGTACGTGCGACCCTCAGCTGCGTTAGAGGCTCTCTCACTTAAACCGACGAAGCCCGGGGAGTGGGAGGAACGGCCCACCGTTGCACAACCGCCGCTGGCTGTGCGCGAACACTGTCCTCGCGCGGTTGCACAAGCCGTCGGAGGTGTGCGTGACTTAGCAATCGGGTGTACCGCACCCACGCGGATTCGCGCAGGCCCTTTGACGCAACGCTTCACGCAGGTTTAAGCACGCGGCACCTGCGACCACGGACGGGCAAGCAGCGGCAGGACGCGCGCTTAGCGTGATCTCATAAGAGTGGGAGGAACGGCCCGGGGTTATACATGACCGTAACAGTGGTGCCAGTGGAGCCGTTCCCCCTGAGAGCCCCTCTCATTAGAGCACTTTGACTGAGATGACAAGATTGCTATATGCCGGGTCTCGGCGAGCGATAATCCTCTCGGTCGCTTGGCATTTCGCGTAAAGCCTTACTTGCAAATCTGTGCGGAAAACTCAAAAGTCGTGGCTAAAGGCTGCCCGTGAACTTTGCTTCTCGTCTAGCTCCCTCCGTGCTTCGGCTCCGTGTTAAACAGTGACCGGGCATCACGCGGCTCGGAAAGAGGATGTCACATACCCCCCCTGTGCTCGCACGGTGACATTTGCTAAACCAATGGCCAGTGAATTTAATAGGCAGTGATTTTTTTCGTGGCATTTTTGGAATTCTGGCAGTAAGCAAAGCATCTTAGATATGGATGGTTCAGGAGTAAGCGTTATATAACACAATTCTCTTAGGAGGAATTGAATGCTTCGGAGAATGTGGCATTGAAAAATGTGAGGTTTTGTTTACGGTTTGTGGTTACTGTAAATTAGGATTGGTAGGTTTTTGCAGTAATGGTTATCGAAATTGTGCATCAGGGAGTAAAAACAACAACGTATAATAATATGAATAGTTTTGGGGGCAGCACGGTGGCGCGGTGAGTAGCGCTGCCACAGTAAGAAGGTCCCGGGTTTGAATCCCGGCTCTGGTGTCTTTCTGTGTGGAGTTTTTACATTCTCCCCGTGTCCGCGTGGGCTTTCTCCGGGCACTCCGGTTTCCTGCCATAGTCCGAAGACACGCTGCTGCATAGGTAAATTAGACTTTGGACTAAATTTCCCCCGGTGCCGTGTGACGTACTGGCGTCCCATCCAGGTTACAGCCCTGCCTTGCGCCCTGTGTCTGCCGGGATAGGATCCAGCTCACCGTGACCCCGTATGGGATTAAGCGGTTTCTGATAATAGATGGGTGGACGTAGAAATTGTGCGTCAGTGAGTAAAAGCAACAACAATATATTATAATAATATGAATGTCACGGCTTGTATCAGTTTATTTTGAATTACTGTAAGATAATTGTAGTTTCAAGGCTTGTCGCACGAAGTTAAAAAAAGTCACCGCCTACTGTATTGGAACAGGTGGTCACACCACTGCATGACTTAATCCAATTTTCAGCCTTCTTCTGTTGCCGAACATCAGATGTAGCCATGTGGGCATCAGATGTCTGGCACACTCAGCATGTAGACCCTCCAGTGGGGAGCGGTAGCTCAGTGGTTAGTCCCCTAAGCTCCACATCTGGCGACCAGAGTTTGATTCCGACTTACGGTCAACACCGATGACGATTTTATGAACCGGTCCTGAGCTCCCCTAGGTCGACTCAGCCTCGCACGAGTACCTAGTGTGGTGTGTAAACTATGACACTCAACCTTCATAGGTGCTCGCTATGGGCACTTGACCCTACAGTCTGTTAAGTCTATACCGGGGATCTTTGCGGTTCTTTGCACACCTTCCTAAGCACAAATGTAAGTGCCTGTCTAAAGAAGAGGTGTGTGGCAGCGGTTATCCAGAGTGCGTTACATATAGGGTTTTAGGCACAGACATGACACGCCCTGCAGTTAGCGCTTAAAGTAGCAAATTGATTTTTTTTTCTTCCTAGGAGCTGTTTGAGCAAAGGATCTGCATGATATCCCGTGGGTGCAGAGTGAGCCTGTGTAAATGCCTCCCGAGCTCATCTGAAACCTTTGCGATGATTGCAACCATTATTTAGGTGGTTTCTTCAGAAGGCGCTCAGAGCATGCGACGATGGGCGCTCGCAGAGTCGGTGCAGCGTACACCTTTGCGTTACACGCAGACATAAAACGGTGTGATTCGGCTGCGTTAGGAGTGGCGCAGAATAGCAACATTAATATTATTATTTCTAGCGCGCACAAATTCCGCGCTTGGTCGAGGATGCGTATACAAGTATAAACAACAAAAACTCAACACATTTGTCACCAATGCTGTTGTTCATAAAATAGTTGTTGACGAAATAGGGGAACACAGTATAGTGTAGTTGATTATTTTCTTATTAATTAGGTTTAGCTCACTCAGCTATTAGTTCTTTTTCAGAGGTCACCGGGCCACACGCGATGATAGCTCATCAAAAGTGGTTCGTCATATGTGAAATTTCGAGCAGCCAAATAATCTAAAAATAAGTCGCATATTATTTATTATTATCATCAGGGCAGTGTTATTGACGGACGTGTACAGTTTCTGTTATTCACCTTTGTATGTTCACATTCAAAACCAGCCGTGTGCAGTGAGCAAGCGGTCAATAATTCGGCTGAGGATTGAATGCCTTCGCTCACAAGCACGCAAATAGTAAGTGTGCCGTAAAATATTTATGTGTATACAACCGCCCACCCCCTCACTCCCTCCCATCTCCTCCTCCGTCCCAACCCCCCTAAAATAAGGTCCCTTGCCGCTGCCTCCTGTTGTGGATTAGCATATTTCTTAAACATCGTTACGTAACGTGGATATGAATGCATACGCACACTTTGCTAGATATTGCTTTACTAAGCACCGAATTTCGAGTATATTTTGTTGAGCCAGGTGAGAACTCCGGAAATTTCATTTGCAACCGTGAATGCCTTAGCTACGCAAACAATTTTAAAACATTGCTGAATCTCTTTCAAATAACGCTGAACCCTTGCTTGTGGTCTCTAGATACTGGAAATAATATTCATGCCTACCAACCTTTCTTTGCACTCTGCTCAACTTATGCACACATTCTCTAAAGCTTACCTACTATTGAATTCCATTACATCCGAAGTGCTATGCCCTTGTGCACCAAAATATATTGCATCGCCGAAAAAGACAAAAAACGCTCTCCTTAAAATAGCACTCCACAATGAGGCACTTGCACTCCGAATACCGTCCAATTAATTTACTTGCGCCCATTCGGAAGCAGGCTCGTCACTGTTATTGTGCAGTCAATCCCTGGTGTGGCTATTTAGCAGCATTTGTAGAAGATAAACTCAACCCGGGTCGCTCCAACGTGTGGCCAGACCTGGCCGGTGCGTTTGTTCAGTGGTATGCACGGCAGTCGTAATGATGGCCCTGATTCACAGCAGGATGCGAAATGCCATTAAGTTGGTGATGTGGTTGTGCGAGTTCACTCTGCCTGTTTGACCCCTCTCATTATTGATGAGAAGAAAATGCAGTGGAGTGCTTCAGCAGTCAACTTGGCAACTGAAACTTGTTAGATTGCTACTCTCAGAATCATTTTGTACAATACCAGTGTTCGAGCAAAGGTCCAATCAGCTGTGCTATTGTAATCATCGCAATGCCAGCCACAACATCATTGTGTACATCTGCTTTACTAGGCCGTGTGCCAAAACTGAGCGTGTGTGTGTGTTGTGAAAATAGAGATATGCATTGCTGTTCGTGTTTATTTACTGCTCTAGGCTTAACCTTTACCAGAATGTCATGAGCATATACGCATGCTTATTTATTTATTTATTTTGGGCATTACATATTTTCAATTAGGGAACAACACTTTTATCTCTGCGACGTGTTTTTGGGTTGTACCGAGCGTTCTTCGGCATTGTTCCCGACGTTTCGCTCCATGTGCCAGGAGAATATTTTCGAAATGAAACATCGGGTATCATGTCAAACAACACGTAGCGCGACACAGCAAACGACTAAACACCACGACTGCAACCACCGACGCAGTAGTATAAGTATCAACACTTTTGGTTACTGCAATAGAGCAATGCGTATGTCTTGTCCTTATCAGATGCAACCTCGTTGAATAGTTGATTAGCTTGGGTGGCTGACCAGTAGTCAGTTAAACCAGGAAACTACTCACTAATCTAACGTGGCCTGGTCACACGTCTCTGTCATCATCATTATCATCAGCTGTGATCCATGCACTGCTGGATGAAGGCATTCTCAAGCCATCGCCATCTCTCAGTATGAGAAAAATTAAATGTATAACGCGCCGCGCAAATTCCACACCTGGTCTCGGATGAGACACCGACACACAGGTGTGCGGAAACCGCAGGGCGATGGGGGGGAGACAGCAAGGTGGTCAGCCGGCGCCTACCCCCCAAACACGGCTTTCTATTATTACGATGCCAATTAATTATTGAAACCCACGTAGAACAAGGGGAGGACACACAAACTCCACGCAGAAATGTGCCAAGGCGGGAATCAAATAGCGTAGGGCTGGACTTTATTCGAATGCGACACTCCATCTATCTCCTGCAAACGAGCTGATTTCTTCATTATCCATCGTGAGGGTACATTGCTATATTGCTTTTCATGTTTTAAGTTTGGCTTTCCAAAAGCACTCCAATCTGGCGTGGTCTGCCTTGAACAAATGTCCTCGGTGTGCCTACAGATTTTGATGTATTTTTCATCGGAGTCACTGCAGCAGATGTCTTCAATTGTTCATCACACTTGTTGTGCGTTGCTATTTTTTTGTGTTTTGCCGGTATTGATCTTGAACCCGACTTTACGCCATCTATTATTACGATCGGACGGATACGACTGAAGTTCTGTGCCATCATTCAGCTGGGTTTTTTTTTATTAAACAACATCTTTTGAATTGAAAGTGCACAAGCTGAAGAGCTTCTGTGGATGGACATAAAGCGGATACATTTAAGGCCCTGCCATTTGTGTGCATTACCTCATTCCTCTCACAAGCAGGGCGTACCGGAGCCTCAGGGATAATCTCGCTAACATCTGTCACTTTCTCTGAACTTTGTTTTTTCCTTCTTTTTTTTGCGTTTAATAAACTGACGTCGGTAAAGCTTTTATTTTATCTGGCTTTCGTTCGATTTCTCATTTGTCAGCAGTCTCATAAAAGCGGGCAGAGGGAAAAAAAAAAAGGAGGAATAAATAAAGGAGCGGCTATTTGTCACGGAGCCCAGTGGGGTTGCCGTAATAAGGGTGCAGCCATTCCAACGGAAGCCTTGACTGCATGACTCCTGAGCAGCCTAAGCCATTTTCATTCCAGAAACAGAAAATACGGTTGCGACGGCAAGCGCGAATGTGCGGTCGCATAGCTTTCCGTGGATGTGCTGCCCGCGGCTCTGCGGTGTGCTGCCGCGTTCGTACCGCGCGTTCCTCGTCGCGACGCGTCCTGCCGAAGAAGCTCTCCCGGGCACGTCGAGCGAAAGCCGGCGAATCGCTCCGACCGACGAGCGGAGCGACGCAAAAGCACGACGGAGCGCGATATTCCGTACGCGACATTCCGCGAGCGTAACCCTACGCGCGTGCACAGCTCGCGCGGACGCACGGACGGACGGACGCACGGAGCGAACATTCGCACACGCAAGTGCACCCGCGCTCCCCCAGGTCGCACATCCGAGAAACGCTTAAAGCGAAGAGTCAGCAGTTGGGACGTAACCGGGCTCGTGTCATGCAACCAGAGCTTGCTCATTATTCAGCTGCCACGCCATCGACACAGTGCGATCATTGAGGCTCAGCGGAAAATACTGCCTGCAATGTTCTTCTGTATCTCGTCGTCTGGTGGTGAACGATGCCTTGGCTTTTTCCCCCTACATATGTGCTGACACTCCGAGGCTCGTTTTGTTAGTTTGATGGGAACACTCCGACCAAAAAGGCTTATGTCCGCATCAACTCGCTTGTTAACGCCATTGTAAACGAAGCCACCTTGCCAAATAAGTAAAAAAAATATAATCCTATTACCTAGATCATAAGACGACCACTTAGATAAAGCACGTAGAGCGTAATTAACCTCATTGTTGCACCACAACTTGACTGCAATCTGTCTCATGTAAAGTCAGCACCACCCCCACTAAATAATAATCAGCAGGGGCCACAGCAGGGCCAATTCAGATGATTGCTGTGTGACGTGTCTAATGACTCTTGACGTAATTGCTAGGTGAGAGTGAGATTAAATACATAAAAAAAGATGAATTAAATTGGAGGCCCATTGCAGAACAGAGCTTCAAATCATCTCTTGGGCCAGTTATTGCGTAATGCTTGCCTTGCCTGTAATTGTCATGTACTAATTATTGGCATGTCCCTACTTGATGCTCCATTTGAGCAATCACACAGCCAGAGCACCCTGGGAACCATCGTCAGTGACTGATTAAAACAACCTATTGGTAAACAAAGGTTTGTTAGCCAATTCTGCTTGGTCAAGAGACCGTGCATTTCCTGCCAAGCTCAAAATGGAATCCGTTCACCGCTACAGTTCTCTTCTTTGTAATGACTGATTCAGTTAATTGCCTCTTTGCCTAAAATAAATTGGCCACCTAAAAAAATCATGTCTTGGTTATGCTTCATTTGAAGCAGACAAAGTGACATTGGCACGTCTATTCTTTAACCTTCCTGTTAAAATGTGGCATCTGCATAATTGCTCGTAATAATTGCATCATTGTTTTTGACGTACTGTAAATATGTCTGTACATGGAAACACGGATCATGATTGTATCGCAACTGCAGGTAGAGTGACGTACACAACAAAAACCGCCATTCGCCACTGAGTGGCGTTGACGTCACCACGGCGCTTGTGCCAGGACATATGCACCCCGAGGCCAAGTGAAATATCGAAGGCTCGCTGACAGGAGGTCACGGGACAGACCCAGGTGTCACCCAGATGACATGCACGCGCACATACCGTGCCACGTATGGGCGCGCGTCTCGCGTATCGGCACCTTGGAAGGCGTGTACCTTCTCGGTGATGGCGAAGCTGTATTAAAACAAATGGGGTAAAAATAACCTGATGGCAGTTACAATAACTCTAAAGGAATTACATCCATTTCTGCACCATCGCGGATGACTGCTTAACAAAAAAGGGCTACGCTTAACAAAATAACTCATTTGTCATAGGCTCTTGTGGCAGAGCTGATCCAGTGATTCCTTAGCCGCGGTGCGAGGATTGGGGTCAACACCTTCACAACTCACTGTGAGTTTTTCATTTTCAATCTGAGAGCCGCTGCATTTCCCATACTTTACATTCAAAGTGGTGTAAGCAACGTACAACCCCTTGCGGCCAGCCAGCCAGCCAGCCCATCCTTCCCCAAAATTCCGAGCCATCGTCAGTCCTCTCACAAAATCTGCACTGGATACGCGTGGATGCGAAAGATGTATTTTGTTTACGAGATTGTTTTTGTTGTTGCTGCTGTTGCCCTCACGCATGACTCGAGTTGTTTGTATCGGCTGAAAATGAGGCAACCGAAGCGACAGGCAGAAAATAATTGCATTTTCTGCCATGATCATTGATTGACTCTTTTGCAACGCCCGTGATTCATTATTCCGAGTGAACGGCCAGTAATCCGTGCACATTTGTTTCATCTCTGTTTGGCGATTCCGCAGAATTAGAGGTCGCCGAGGCAGCCGCACACTCGTAAACGTTCGCCGTTGGCATTCGTGAACTTAAAGCAGTCGCGATTGACTTCAATCTGCGCCGGAGGAAAAAGAGAAAAAAAAAACGCGCGGCGGAGGAATGTTGACGATCGTCCGCACGGTCCTCATTTCAGAGCAGCATTGCCTAGGAGAGCGTGAGAGTAAGCGTGTGCATGTGTTGGTAATTGCCTGCCTCGTGTGCATGTGTGCGTTCTGCACGCCTTCGCACAAGCGTGCGGGTGTGTGTTTTTCTCCGGGCGGCCGGCCGTTTTTTCGCGGCGTGCGAGCCTCTGATGAGCTTCCCTCCGCTCTGCTTTCACTGCACTCACAAGGGCCCTCATTGTTGCACAGAAGGTGTGAGCAACCCATCTGTCTGGTGCCTATTCACGCCACATTTAGGGCCCACAAATAAAGAGGAAGTGGCCTGCAGTGTACAGGGAATAAACGGAGAGGGCGGGCAGTGATTTAGGCTGCGGGTTGGAAGGGGAAAGGATATTTAGGTTCAACAGTCAGACCAAAAAGCACAGCCAAAGACAGTTCGTCAGTTATGCAGGCTTCAAGCAATCCTGTCGCCCTCCTCACCCCCGGTTAAGTACGATGTCATGTTGTTCCTGCCACTGTTACTGTGGTAGTAGCAGGAATTTTACGAGTTTATTCGGCCGTTGGTCTCTGACCGTTCGCTCGTGTTGTGACAAGCGTCTCAGGAAATCTGTACCAGCTGACACAACGTCTGCGTTGCTAACTATTTTTTTTGCCCAGAGAGCGTGTGGCTTTTAAACAGCAGCGATGTAATCGTTTCTATTAACACCAACATATTGATGTCAAGGCTTTATATAGTCCTCGCTGAATAGCACTCAGCGGAGCTCCTCCTTAAGGGTAACAGACAAGGATTCGCGTATACCATTGCTGCTTAGCACTAAACGCTAACGAACAAACCTTATCAGTATGCGCAGCTGTTAATCCACCGGAACACTAATTTTAATTTATAATATTTTGTTTGACACCAAAAGGAGTTGCTTTACAAAGAAAACAGAATTTTCATTGCAGCTGTCAGCCAATACATTTAATAAAAGTGGCTCATGTTCTATCCAATGTTATGCAGAGTTTATGTTTTATGAAACTTGGCATTTATATTGTAGACTCATGTGAAAATGGAGCACTGTAATTATCAGGCCTAATAGGGGGTATAATTTAAAGGCAAAAATATTAAAACTTGTCGCCACTCTGATGCAACGTTAAATACGCTCTGAAAACCGCGTGGCTATGACATGTCAGCCACACGCATGCAGTGTGTCACGATACAGTACAGACAAATCTTCCGTTAAAAATACACAGAAATGGTCAGACCGATACTACCGACTGAACACAATGGATTCATTGGCAGTGGAACAGGGCGGAAAGCGTGTTTCTTGCAGATTGGACGTACGCTTTGGCATAATGTGCAGCCCGTGCTAAAAGGACCCATTCAGAAAATCTGTTTTCTATCATGCGATGCTATCAGCCATAGCCCTGGGCTAGAGTCTGTTTCATATCATGGATTTAAAATGTTCTTTATTTATTCATCTCTCTTTTCACATTTTTCCCTAGAGTCACGCCAATTAGTTCACATCTATTAAAAACTTTTAAATGTGGGTGGCTACATAGTAACCATAAACAATGCCTGCACTGTAAGGCTCATTTATCGTCGTTTTCCATGAGGAAAATATTAAGCGTCTTTGCAGAGTTGCCGCCACATGTCTGTGCACTTGAAAACGGGCCATTTCCTAAACCGTTACCGATTATGCGTGTTTCCTATAAGGCCACGGTGTTATTGACAAATGTGTTGAGTGTTTTTGTTATTTGTGCTTGTGCACCACTGTAAATGTCTCTCTAGAGCTGCTATTTTGAGATAGCTGTATCGAGCATGGGCGGCACGGTGGCGTAGTGGGTAGCGCTTCCGCCTCACAGCAAGAAGGTCCCGGGTTCGAATCTCGGCTCGGGGTGCCTTTCTG